>JBBPSB010000718.1:0-12199 GCA_038093375.1 Xerocomus brunneocitrinus
GAGACGAGGCTACCCATCTCGTTCAAGCACCTCATTCTTCCCGAGAAATTCCCACCTCCGACACCCCTCCTCGACCTGCAATCACTACCACTCTCCGCGCTGCACAACAAGGAATTCGAGTCAATTTATTCGAGCACGATTCAGACGTTTAACAAAATTCAAACTCAAGTGTTCCAAGCGCTCTACACTTCCGATGAGAACGTGTTTGTTGGCGCTCCCACAGGAAGCGGAAAGACCATCTGTGCCGAGTTCGCGTTGCTGAAGCTGTGGAACAAGAAGGACAACTCTAGAGCGGTTTGTATAGAGCCATATCAGGAGATGGTCGACCGGCGTGTTGCAGAATGGCGCCGCAAGTTCAGTGGCGTACAGGGCGGGAAAGATATTGTGAGTTTGACGGGCGAGACGAGCTCGGACTTGCGTTTGTTGGAGAAGGGTGATGTTATAGTGTGCACACCGAGCCAGGTGAGTTGGAAACGCCCGGTTTTCTTCCCTGTCTAATGGCTTGTTTTCTCGTTAGTGGGATGTCCTGTCACGGAGATGGCGGCAGAGGAAGAACGTGCAAACGATATCCCTACTTATAGCTGATGAGATTCAACTCGTCGGTGGGGAAATAGGTCTGACGTATGAAGTGATCATTTCGAGGACGCGGTATGTTTCTGCACAGACCGAGATGAAGACGCGTGTTGTAGCTTGTGGAGTATCACTTGCAAATGCCCGGGATCTTGGAGAATGGATAGGCGCGCCGTCGCACGCCGTCTTCAACTTCTCGCCAAGGTAAGCTAGTCGGTTGGGACTCCGTATTCATTGTTCACGATTCATTTAGTTCGCGACCTCTTGACATGGACATCCATTTGCAGAGTTTTACCATCCCCCATTACCCATCGTTGATGATCGCCATGTCTAAGCCAGCATACCTCGCCATCGTGGAGTACGCGCCAACGAAGCCTGTCATCGTGTTCGTTTCATCACGACGCCAGTGCCGGCTGACCGTAGACGATTTGCTGCTGCACTGTACTGCTGACAACGACCTTGACCGGTTTTTGAACGTAGACGAGGCAGAGTTGCAGCCACACCTTGACCACGTCAGTGACAAGGCTCTCGTGGAGTGTCTGAAGCATGGAATTGGGTATTACCACGAGGCGCTGGTTAAACAAGACAAGGTGATCGTAGAACGGCTGTTCGAGTCCGGCGCGATCCAGGTTCTGGTGGCTTCCAAGGCACGTCTGTTTCCCTGGTCGTTTTGAATGGAAACTGATCACACACAATCGGGTAGGACACTGCATGGAATCTCCCAGTGGCGAGTTACATGGTGATTATCATGGGCGTGCAGTTCTTCGAGGGCAAGGAACACCGCTACGTGGATTACCCTGTCATGGATGTACTACAGATGATGGGCCGAGCTTGTCGCCCCCGGGAGGATGATCGAAGTCGATGTGTGTTGATGTGTCAGCAGACACGCAAAGACTTTTACAAGAAGTTCTTGTCGGAGGGCTTGCCGATCGAGTCCCACCTACCGACGCACCTCATGCATGACTACTTCCTGGCTGAGATTGCGGTCAAGACAATCGAGAACAAGCAAGATGCCATGGTGAGTGGCGCATTCGCAATTGTTGCTTGCCAGGATTCTTACAACGGGGCTTATCGCAGGACATTCTGACGTGGTCGTACTTTTATCGCCGGATGACTCAAAATCCAAACTACTACAGTCTGCACAACGTCAGCCATCAGGCATTGTCTGACCACCTATCCGAATTGGTCGAGAATACGTTGCAAGATCTCGTGAACTCGAAATGTATTGCGATTGGTTAGTCTATACAAAGTACGGGTGTCTATTCAGTTGCTCAATGTTTTCACAGAGGACGAAATGGATGTCTCCGCACTCAACCTCGGCATGATTGCTGCCTACTACAACATTTCTTGTAAGTCATAATTTATGCAGTCCTAAATATATTACCGACGATGCCCATAGACGTCACTGTCGAGGTCTATACACTATCACTCAAAGAGCGTACGAAACTCAAAGGATTGCTTGAAGTCGTTTCGTCATCCGCAGAGTTTGAAGCGATCCCGATTCGCCGCCATGAAGACATTGTTCTTCGCCGCATCTATGACCGTCTTCCCGTCAAGCTTGAGCGTGCAGATTTCGAGGCGCCCCATTTCAAGACATTCCTCCTATTGCAAGCACATTTCTCGCGTATTCAATTGCCGCCTGATCTCGCCGCGGACCAAGTATTGGTGTTGGAGAAAGTGCTGAACTTACTCTCGGCATGTGTAGACGTCATGTCGTCGAATGCTTGGTTGAGTGCACTTGGAGCGATGGACTTGTCGCAGATGTGTGTGCAAGCCATGTGGGAGACAGACTCGCCGTTGAAACAAATACCGCACTTCGAGCCCGAGGTGTGTTCTCTCGGTGATTTTTGTTACAGTTGTAGTGCTCATCGCGCATATAGGTTATCAAGCGTTGCAAAGACGCGGGCATCGAGTCTGTATATGATGTTATGGAAATGGAAGATGACAAGCGAAACAAATTGCTACAGATGGATGTCAAACAAATGTATGTTGGAACTTGGATGCAGAGCTTTATCCTGTATACTGAATATTCTGTGACAGGCGAGATGTGGCCAAGTTTGTCAACTCATATCCGACACTTGATGTTTCGTACGAACTTGCCAAAGGGGAATACAGTGCCAACACGCCCATCTCCATGAAGGTCATGCTGTCTCGAGATGCCGACGAAGAGGATGACGACGACCAGATCGTTGTCGCGCCTTTCTATCCCGTGAAAAAGCTGGCAAATTGGTGGCTCGTCGTTGGTGAGCCAAGTACGCGGCAGCTACACGTTATCAAGCGTGTTACCATCAGCAAGAGCCTCGCGGTCAAGCTCGAGGTCACATTGCCCAAGGGTACGCATGCGCTCAAGCTGTACGTGATCTGTGACTCGTACGTGGGTGCGGATCACGACCTGAGCTTGGATCCGATCGAGGTTGCTGAAGGGGAAGAGAGCGATAGTGATGAAGACGATGAGAGTGGGGATGATGCGATGGAGGAGTGAATGTTTTCATGACCAAATCGTCGTATAATGTGTGTACGTAGCAGTTTAGTTCGCTCTTCTATATTATGATGTCAAGGTGTTGTGTTACCTTGAAGAAGTATCAGGAAACACTATTACATCAGGGAGAAAGGGTTCCGGGAACGGGGAACTACTAAGTACAACCACGTCACTAATGGTTAGGTTTCTGTTTGGTGACGCCGAGTAAGCGAGACTTGCCCCTGTTCTCTTCTGTAACGTTGTCTCTGTCTCGCTCGTCCGATGAGTCGTCTCACTGACAGGTAGGCCGCACCACTCTTCGTCGCATCAAACTAACTCCTTCTAAATAGCCTCAGTCATACTATGACGCAGTACGGAGCTCGGACTACCCAGTGTCAATCCTACTCCCGTGTAGCTTAGCACTGCTACCGTTTACGCATCCCCACCCACACCATACCCACACCATGCAATCATCCACGGATCTCCCCATCTCCCCACCTTAATTCATACACAGCTGGCGCATGACTGAAAACCCAGAAATCCGAGGACACGCTATGTTCCGTCATGACCCCCAGTCGACCGGATGGGAGTGGGCCCATATCCTTACCTTCCCGGTCGATCTGCTCGATGAGATGCAGTTTGCACAAAATTCCTACAAGTGGATTTGATATGCCACTAGCGTCGTCGTTGGAGCGCAAGGTGTTCTTTCAACCACATCAGACTCGCCGGACCATGTCATACACACAGTAACACAACAATGACCTTCCATCCACATCCACATCCATGGATCCCTACTATCACATGAGTGATGATGAAAGGAATAGAATGTGCCCAATCGACCCTCTCATGGAGCGAACCACGCTCACTGCTAGCGCTGCTACACCCGGTAGAAACGACTTCCGCCGCTGGGTTACAGCTCGCGATGGAACATGTATTTTGACAGGACTGCGTACTGTTGAAGCTGTGCATCTCCTGCGACATAGCAAAGGGGACGATGTGCGTATTCATTTAACTTATCCCCGATTTCCTACTCATTGCGTACAGTATATTGCACAATATACTCGCCAACGAAGTCGTGACCCCGCGGGGAACGATGTAGTGACTCAAATTGACGATGTTCGGAACGGCATCCTCTTAAACAGGATTTTGCTCATCCCAACTTTGGCAAAGACTTTGCATTCTTCAAGATTGTACGCGATGACTTCATCTTCTTTAACTGGTACCTGATAGTTTTGATGATTAGACGCCTAACTTCGCCATGACCAGCGTTAACATCAGCCCACAGTCGTCTCAACCGGAAACAAAAGTATGCACTGCACACCTTTTCGTTCCTGGAGAGGAAGAAAGTTTTGGTTGGCCAATCTATTCAGAATCACTGGTCAGAATGCCAACCAGTGATTCGGCTGATGACTCAGAATGGCCCCCAGATATTCTTTTTGACGCTGTCTACGGTAGTGCCATACTACACAATTTTGGCGCATCCCAGTCAGAAGCGCAAGCTAGCCAGAGGAAAAGGAAGCACGAACAAGATCACGAACGTACAGAGCGTGCTACTAAATGTCTTGCAAGATACACTGATAGTGCAGGTGACCATTTCGACGATCTCCTGTTCTTGCCATATATCATGATGCGGCCGGAGAGGATGAAGGCATTTTGGAGGGAGGCCGAGGAGAAGAGACGGGAGAAGGAGCGGGGCCAATTGGAGGACAAGATTTCGAACTGGGCAAAAGGCGTCACAAATGCATGCCCGGATGTATAAATTCAGCGCATATTTCATTTTCCAACCTCAGTCTTGCAATGTTTACTACTCGAAATCAATACTAACCTAACCGTTATCGAGAGCAAAGAATCTGTACGCTCTCAAGTGACGAAGTAGAAGATGAGGCTTCGGGGCTAGGCTGACGACCCGTCATAGAAAATACAAGGTCTCTCGCGACGGCTTGCCTTCTTTTAGACGGCTGGTCAGTCTATAGATAACATGCTGTGTACTATGTAATTAGCTCTAGATTCTGGCTGTTATGGCATGTGCATGTGATGCTCCGCAAACAATCCTGTGGCTTCCCACTTACTAGGCCACGAGTACCACGTCCTTTCGACTTTCCACCCACCATGAGTCCGTCCAGTCACTCTCCTCTGGCCCGCGGCCACAAGTCGACACCATGCCGTCTGTACAGCAAAGGTCACTGTCGTTTTGGAGACAAGTGCTGGTTTAGTCATGATGCTGTGGGTGTACAAGTGAACCCGTTCTGTCCCACTGGGCGCTGAGCGCTGAGACTTGATGTCCACAGCCACTGTCGCCGCCCGTTGGGGTTGATACGCATTTCGATCAGCTAGTACATATTCTGGTTTGCTATACGCATTGGACGTATCGACCATGCTGACTGCTCTCCCCAGCCCCAGCAATCCCATGAGCATCCTCCATCAGTCTCGTCAGCGAGTCCTTCCCACGAAACCTCTGATGCTCGCCCCAGACCCAAGCGCGGGGAGATCCCTTGCCGAGCTTGGAAGGCTGGGACCTGTACCAAAGGGTCCAAGTGTTGGTTCAATCACGACATTGATGTATGTTATTATTTCTTGCAAGGGAACTCGCGTGACCTTTGAGTTATAGGTCCAGAAACTAGGGTTCGAACCCTCGATATCGCACAAGCAGAAATCATCGCTCCCAGTGCCGCTACAGACGGAGGAAAACCCTGCAGCTGCGGCTTCGTCACGTGCTGAGAGAACACTCCAAGAAGCCGACCTCATTCGGGAACAAAAGGCCGAAGCAGCCATGGCGGCCCGAGAGCGTGAAAACGCTATTTCCAGGGAGGAAGCATCGAAAACAATCAGCCAACTTGTATACGGCTCTATCGTGACGTATAGCGCTGGGCTCGACGTACCCAATCTGATAACAGGCTTCGAGACCTGCACGTTACGCGTTCGAAACCTTCCCTCCGACGTGAAGGAGGATGATATCCATGCTTTACTCAGGGATCATGGCGTGGAAGTTCACCAGTTCCACTTTGCAATCAAGAAAAAGTCTGGACTTGTTGAGGCACTCGTTGTCACAGACATTGTTACTGGGCGGGCACTTGCCGCACGCCTTGATGGCGTCGAACTTCAGGACGAGACCCTAGTGGTCGAAATGACCGCTGCCAACTCCCTTGATGGCATGAACGCTGCGACAGGGCAAGGATCAGAAACCCTGACGATATCCTGGCGGGCCCCTTCCGCATGCTATATTGCGGAGTACATAGATATTGCAGCAGCCAATGCCAAGGTCAAGGAGCTCGATCGACTTATTCACGGCAGCCGTCGTATCAAAGTCGAGATGAACACTCAACCCCGTGGTCGCTTCGTGCCCAATCTACGACTCAACGCAATCAGAATCAACAATCTTCCTCCTTCGATTACCAATCAGGATGTCATTATGTTTACGGGTGCATTGTCCGTCAAGCGTCTACCCGCTGGTGGTCCCTTTGGCACCGTGTACACCGCAGAACAAATCGCAAGGCTGGTTCAGGTAGAAATTGAACGGGCTGTTCCAGGAGGACTCAACAAATTCGACAATCCTCCTAGCACTTGCCCCATGGACGGTGTTGTCTTTGCGCGTGCTCACTTTTCCTCATGGGACGAGGCTCACACTGCATACACGCGTCTCTCGGACAAGCGATATGGCAACCAACCTGTCTGGCTCCGACTTCCCGATCCCATGTACTTCACTCTTGTTATTCCGGTGGAGCAGTACAAGGCTCAGAGGGCGCAATGGGACTCACTTGTGAGTTCGATAAAGGATAGGAAAGCTTGCACACTCAATGTACGCGAGTCTGGCAATGTGGTCTTTATTCGACTTTCCGGATCAGTCAAGGAAGCGACAGGTGCTTTGAAGGTGAGAGTCGAGAACCTGGCTAGAGGAGACAAAGTAGAGGGTTGGCATCGGGCATTCGGCATTACTGGCAATCCATTTGTCCTTCGCGTCTATTCAGAGACTGATGCGTACCTGCGCCCCGATTGGAAGCGGCGATCCCTGAAGGTCTATGGGATGCCAGGTGCCATCGATCGTGCTCGCGAGATGATCAAGGGCGAACTTGAAAGGCTCGCTTCTTTGGACCATACCGTCACGCTGGCACGGCATTTGGTGGGATTCTTTGTCAGGGAGGGGATTCAACAGCTGAAGGAGACACTCGGAGACAACAATGTCAGGTTCACAATGTCCTCCAGGAAATTGACTGTGTCGGGCGGCGAAGAAGCACGTCATGCAGTAGATCGCCTTATCGCCCTCTCTCATAAAGGCAGTCATGGCCTCCCAAATGCAGCGCAGGGCAACCAAACATGCCCAGTTTGCTACGACAATGTTTCCTCTCCGCATCAACTAGGCTGTGGTCATACGTACTGCGTTGCCTGCCTCCGCCATCTCATTTCGTCAGCTCTCGAACCTGATCAGCTGCCCCTGACTTGCCTCGGGGATGAAGCTCAGTGTCGCGTTCCGGTCGCTATTCCCACAATCGAGCGGTTTCTCCCCCCAGCATCATTCAATCGGCTGCTAGAAGCTGCATTCGACGCGTATATTGCAAAATACCCCGTGGAGTTTAAGCACTGCAAAACTCCGGACTGTACACAAATATATCGTGCTGCACAGCCTGGTGCCACTCCTCAAACGCTGCATTGTCCGTCGTGTTTCTCTGCAGTGTGTAATGGATGTCACGAAGATGCACACGATGGACTTTCCTGTGCTGAAAGCAAAGCAAGAAATCCTGCAGAGCAAGAGCGTCTGAATGAGGCCTGGATCGCTTCACAAGGCGGACGGGTGAAAAAATGCCCACAGTGCAGCGTTCCAATCGAGAAGCTGGAGGGATGTAACCACATGACGTGCCGGTACGCATCCTTGCTGTTCTCCTTGAACAGTTTGACTAAATTCATCTATTCACTAGGTGCGGGGCGCACATTTGTTGGCGATGCATGGGCATATTTACCGCAGAGACAATTTATGCCCATATGCACGCTTCCCATGGGACGATCCATGGGGATGTGCAAGCCGTCCCCGTACCTGCCAACATTAACATTGGCATTCCAGTTGATATTGAAGAGCAGCGAGAACTCCTGCGACAGGCGCAGGAGCGTCGTATGGCCGCGCTTTATGATGCTTGGGGACGCGTGCACGAAGAAGATAGAGGGGAACGCCTCAGGCGACAAGTGAGAGAAGCCGAGGAACAGCAGCGACGTCTGAGAGAACAGCGTCTAAGAGAGCAGCATTTGAGGGAGCAGCGTCTGCTCCGAGAAGCAGATGAAAGGCGCAGGGCACAGCAAGCACAACAGAATCGGGGAGGGTGGGGTTGTGCAATCATGTAAGACGTGGGCGACTTCGACATGATTTGGACCGTTACGTTTTTGATGTGATATGTAGTATCAATTTGCTTTGCTCTGATATAACTGTATTTCCAGGTCGTCTGGTGACTGGTGACCAGTCCTGGCTTGATCATAGCTTCGCTGTTTCCAAAAACCACTGTTGAGCTTACAAGTCACGATAAGGAGCCACCCGCCCTCAAAAAACGTAACAAGTACTTGCATACTCTTTCGACACACGTTACTAACAAACAAGTCGGGCGTTGGTACAAGCATGCCGCATACATAGTGCCGTATCAGTGTGTGCATAGTACGTATCCAGGTCCGAGTTGATGAGCGCCACTTGTTGGAATTTTACGAATTCCATTGTGACGATGAGGGAGATGTGGGTGAGGTTGTTGTAGACGATGATGGATGTAAGAATGTCTGTTATGAAGAGATTAGCTTAGATGAATCACAGACTGCGTCACACGAGACCTTCTGCAAACATCTTGGCTAGTAGATTATTTGGATGAGAACGTGATGAAACATAAGAAAAGCAGCCAACGGACCTCTACCCGTAAAAGTATTGGGTTAGGCAAGGTACCACTGTAAAACGAAGAGGAATCACTAATGCGACTGGTGAACGATAGTGGTGACGTGTAGGGAAAGTGCTCGCCATAGTGATGCACGCACCGATAGTAGAACCGATCGATACCACGAGGAAAAAGATGAACATAAATATGATTTGCACGTTGACATGCTCATCTACTGCAGTCCTCTTGATCAGTGCAGCCCTATGACAACAATGTGATGCGAAGTCAAGGAAATAAATGGGTACTCACGTCGCCTTCTGCATCAGTTTCGTTTCGTGGCATGTGAAGACGACTGCCATAAATCCATGTATTTGGGCGCCGCGCAAGAGCATCGGATCAGAACCGAGATGGATCTGGCAAGGGACGCCTGCGTCGGGAAGGAGCTTCAGAGCTCCTTCGTAAGTGTACACGGAGTTGTCAGGTTGTTAGGAACGGAGGGAACCGTGCGGGGATGAGACGAGGGATGGTGCGGTATGAGCGGCAGTAGGCGGGAATGCTTGTTTAATTTTGAGATTGATTTCACTGGACGCGTGTAAGTAAAGACACAGGGTGCGCACCCGTCGAGGTTGGACGTCTCGATGAAGCAGATGCTTTCTGGTTCCGGGAGGAGATCAGTGAGATCAGCGGGGATGAATTCGTTAGACTTGACGCGAACGACGTCACCGACGCGGACGTCCTTCCATTTGCGTTGCTTGAATGTGGAGGATGGGGAGAGTACCTCTGTGATACGGGCATTGAGTTCGGAATCGGACTGGTGCCATTTACGGATGTAAGAAGGAACCAGGGAAGAAAGAGAACTACTAACGAGGTCTTTCTGAATTTCTTTGAACCCGGAAGCGGCGAAGACGATAGCGAGTGGGACGATGGTGGTATACTGGTTTGTAAGGGAGACGTTTGATATCTACTATATCATTGGCTGCGGTGGAGAGGAAGAACAGGTTCGAGAACTGCTCTATGTGTACGTATGAGTGGACAAGCACGAGTGGAGGTGATTGGAGGTTACCCTTGAGGAACGAAGGGAGGTGACGGGGTTGTATTTGCTAGTGGGGACAGTTGCCTGGAAACTCGTCGTTCGTAACTCGTCGTTCGTACATCATGAGCGGGTTGTTGAGTACAACGACACGCTCTCCGGTGGGCACGACTGATTTCTCTCAAGGCCATTTCCATTTCCATTTCTTGCGTTTGCGTGGTGTAGGTGGCTTTGAGGTGGTGAAAGATGCGCTGCCCTGGAAGGGGTCTTCTGGCTATGCCAATCAGCGTTTGCAAACAAGCGGCATCAAAAAAGTGTGATCTCACCATTCATACATCAAATAGCACGGGACAGTATCAGATCAGAGGCAGAGCCCCGCTGAGCCCTGTGTGGGACCATCATCTGAATCAAACAATCATCTGAGAACGTATGTGCGGTATAGTAAGCCAAGCGTAACAAGTGCGAGGACCTGCATGCATGCACTTGCAGGGGCACAGTAGTAGGTCATGCGAGTGGTTTTGGGCGGGATATCACAGTGATGCCGACCAAAGCAGTCCGAGGAAACGGACGATCAGCTGCCATGCGCGTGTGACAACACAGCAGTCCATGAGGGCGAGCTAGCGATAACAGCGTGTTTTCATATTGCCTTGTATAATTCGGGAGCGGTGGAGGCAAGAGTGTTGTGGGACAGCGGGATCCGGGAGACATCAAGTTGGGTGTGGAGTCAGGCCCGTTCCTGCCAAGGTCGACTCGGCGCCCCCATAGTATAGCCTTCTCTAGCTAGAGTAACGACTTATGTCACTTTTGAATCTGCCTCTCAGTACGGTAAGTAAGTACATGTGTGGCCGTCTTTTTCTCGGAACCTTCGATGTTTCCCAGGTGTTCCGAGTGTCATTGATAAGGTACGATAAGTTCTACGTGCTGTAATCATAAACAACAGCACCCAGGGGGCGCAAGAAACGCTCGCAGTGCCCAGAGGTGGCCTGAGCGTTTTCGCAATCAAGTGCCTCGCACTGTCCCATGATGATCTGATTGTCCCTTTCAGAAATTCCCCTCCCGAGACAGGAGAAAAGATAGTGATGCGATCGAACGTGCCAGATTATCCTCAGATAGCTCCAGAAATATTGTGTGCCTGGTCTACGACTCACGAGATGAACTCGTAATTTGGCACAGTACCTTGTTATAATGATAGTCCGCTTCACAAACGTAAGTACCCTCAGTAATGAGTCCGGCGGGATTATACACGGTCAGGAAATCTTGTAAAAATGATCGTTGACCAAGCAGTTATCCAACACGACGTAAAATGCTCCATACCGTGTCTTCGTAGGGCCATCAAAGAAGAAACACCGGACCGAAACATATTAGCACACAGGCTTCCTGGATCTCGCGTCGAGTGAATGAATCTCCCCACCATCATCGCACGGCACGACGGAAAGATGTCTGCATTATAAGGAAAAGAGTCCTGCTTACTGCCGATCGTCTGCAGAGCAGATATCATCGAACATCGCCTGATCCACAGGGAGTCTATTTTACAATGTCCAGTCTTCTCGGATGTTTCAGCTCTTTGTCACATGAGTGACACCTTCAGAGACAGGCGGCGACATGGATGCCAGAGTGATCATGAACAGGAGTCAACGGACGTGTGTCGACCATGAATATAAATCCGGTAGCGCTTTACAGCAAGCCTGCTGTAAAGCCACGCCGCTGACTTGCAGTCGGTGGCATGAACATACCAATGAGTCGATAGTTGACCAGGGAACGACAGCTTGTATTAGTTTTACTTGTTTGGAATGAATCGCCTGCGCATAAGACAGACTCAGATCTGGCAGCGACATATTCAGTGACCATCAGCAAGTGAACCTTACATTCGGGACCGTGTTATAGCCATTTTTTCCATGGAATGCATTTGGATGGATCACGGGATACCTGAACGGCGAGTTCTGAAGCCCAGCACGAGTCCGACTGGGGTAAGGCCATAAGAGATTACGCAGATATGATTGTGTGAAAGACGCCGAATGGCCCGAACCCAGCTGGCACCAGGATGGTGATTGTCGAGCCAACACTACCGAGTGGCATGCCCCCTATTCATGTTCTTGATCGTATATCATGCCCTAACAGTAGCCTCTGTGGGTAAGCGCCTTGTTCGATCTACTGTGGAAGTGCAACCTACTTTCCGGTCGGGTGTATGGTGTGTCAATGACGTTTTTGACATATTTGGTTGCTAGCACAGCTGCACAAAATGCACCTTTCAAGGTGTATAGGCAGTGTGTGAAAGGGCATTAACATGATATATGATTGACGCTC
>JBBPSB010000719.1:0-12180 GCA_038093375.1 Xerocomus brunneocitrinus
TCGAGAATAACACGGCTGCCATCCAGAATCTGAAGGATGCCTTTGGGCTCGGCGGTCTCTCCCATATCGACGACTTTGCCGCTGTCTGTGAGTCCTTCGACTACTCTCTCGAGCTGAAGTATTAATATGGACCATATGTGAGCATAGTCCTGGATAACCTATTTGATTGGCAGAAGCTACAGCCATACATCGGTCCCGGGGCGCTATTCTTTGAATTTTGTGATGCATTAGAGGTGAAGGACGGTGTGAATGCGCCTCCAACCGGCTGGGGCCTTGAGCATGCCATCAACGGCTGGGGATCGTTCTGGAATAATACTTATTACGCTCATGGTAAGTCGTTGGGGGAGATAGCTGATTTGGGAAATAATGGGCCCTGACGATCGTTCTCATGTTCGCTCAGTGTGCGGCGAGGTAGACGCAGAGTAAGTTGGTGATTGGAGTGTGCTCGGGATGCTGATGAAGGGATACTTCTGCCTGTAGGACGTGCCTCGGGACGTATGACACCAGTCAATCCTATTGGACGAGCATCTCCGTAAACAATGCTAACCGGTCGTGGTTCTGGATGGTTTGCAACCAGCTAGGACTTTATGAAGTCGGTCCCCCTTTGGGTCAACCGGCGATCGTGAGCCGTATCCTGCAGCCAATATATCTAGAGGTGGGTTTCCTTGTGCCCTTGTGAAGGTGGGAGAGCCACCTTCTGATCGTGGTCACCAGAGGCAATGCGTCAACATGTTCCCCGAAAAGTTCTCTTCTCCCCCTTCGCCATCCGTCTCGGAGGTGAACGGCATGTACCATGGCTGGAACCTCCATGTGGACAGACTATTCTTGGCCAACGGTCTTCGTACGTATCAAACTTGTGCCCTTTCCTCATTTCATGCTGACAACCCTACACCAGGCGACCCTTGGCGGGACGCGACTGTTTCTGCGGATGGCCTCGACAAGGCCAACACGACCATGCAGCCCATTTACGAGCACGATGCATTCCACACCTCGGATATGGTTACTGCAAATGGTAAAGTTGATGGGACAGTCTACGCTGTTCAGAGGGCAGGTCTTGAGTATATGAAGAGTTGGCTCGCCTGATATATTGGTCATGACGAAGGACATTCGCATATGTGTGCTATACCCAATTTCGGACTTATCAGGCGCAGGGGCTGCAGGGAATTGAATTTGTTCACTGCGTTCACTTAGGTGCAGGCGGTCGCTTTAGTCTCTTGGGTGAATTTTGGCTCGCGAGAGGCCCCAATGTACGTCTTGGAAGACCAATTTTCCGAGTCCGGTGACCAACTTCAGTGACGACTGGTCACCAGACTACTTTACGCTTAGAGCAACCCCGTGCCATCGCGCCCCGTCGGCCGTGAAAGGTTATAAGCGAGAGACTCACGAACGGGTTTGATACGTCGGCCACGTCGCACCTACGCTGAGTTAGGCAATATGTGGATTCGCTTGACCAGTCCAACAAACTGCATCACCAATCGAGTGTCGTTACCGGCACCATTGGAGCAAGCACCTGGAATGGTATACTGGCCAAGGTAATGGTCTTGCTTATGATGGAGAGGAGATTTCAGCAATGCGTACTGTACATTGGGTAAGTGGTCTCGAAGGAGGAAGGTGGCACTGAGGCGGAAAAACAAACACAAACGTAGGCTTTGGCGCCACAAGACACGTTGACACGCGTTACTAGTTCGATCTATGTCTGAAGTGACACTGGACCTTGTTCACCAGTTCGAACGTGACATTTAACCACTCCGTTGACCTTGGTCCTCGCATGCCTGTTGTTCAAGGTAGCGTGAGTCCCCCACTATCGGTGCGTTATCGTCTTGGACGTGCATGCACGCACACAGTTCATGCTTCCTCTCACCGGTGAGACGTGGAAGACGGATAAAGTGCGTATTCATGTTTATACATTCCCTTCTGACCAATTAGGCTCCACGCCCTTTGTGCAGACACTCACAGTTGGCAGTACTTGAGGTGGGAGCAGAGGCTGCTGTGGTGTGTGCATGAATATTTGCTGTCAGTGACACAAGACGAGCGGTGCGCAAGATACAGTCCACGTACTAAAGGATCGATGGCTGCCAGTGAGGCCAGAGAGACTCAGCATTCACGAGGGTGCACGCTCACTAGTAGAGACCTGTTGGTCTTGGGGAGAGCTGAAACTTAAAGGCCTTGTTGAATTCAAAGCTCACATGAAATGGGTGGGGGTGAGATATGTACGCACTATTGGCGAGAGTGGGATCAGAATCGCACGAGTGGGCCGTCGCGCGCCGCTTTCCTTTCGCATCAATCCGGGTTTCGCCGACCTGCAAGCACAGCTTGTTAATTTTCTCGGATAACTTTTGACTGTTGAATAGATACTTGTTTGATGTGTGCCCGACATTTGACTTTTGGGCAGTTATCCAGATGGACCTGGGATACAGCAGGGGTGATATCCTCTGCTTACCATTTCCATATTATAGTGATGCGGCTCAACTCCGCCATGTGGACGGTGGCTGTGGATGACCTACCCGGATGTTCCGGCGTACTACGAACAAGCAGTCGGTGCCATAACTACACGCGATCCGGGATTGCCCAAGCGAACCTCACCAGTGCGACCGCTTGACAATGTGACGCGAATGTCTCCAGACGTTGTGGTCGCCGGAAACTACCTGGCAGGACCATCAACGGCAGGCCTCCAGACTAGGGAATAGTGACTACCGCTGTGTTTCAGCTTCGACATAATGACTCACTTGGACAGTCCAACAAGTCCAGCAACCGAGCTGCTTCAAAAGCCGTCATCATATGCACCATTGAGGTAGCACTCAGACGGTACGCTGGCTGAGTCACTGGTTTTGCTTGTGACGATTGATATTGATGCACCTCCGGCAATATGTTTTTGTCGTGCATCCGCGACTCTGGAAAGAAGTTCACTACGTCGGTGGAGATGATCGAGCAAACGAGACAATCATATTAATATGTGACACATCCATCACTGAGAGTCCTGACATGATGGAAATCTGATGCGGAATACAAGCAGGGCCTTGTTCGTATCCTGCGCGGAGCTTGGCTACTGATATCCATGTTTCCAACTACAGCGTTATAAAATGTAAGTCGTTTGGCAGTGAATGCCCCTCTGACAAAAATATATGGTGCTCATTATCTTGCTAGGAGCGTTGCTCTCCATCTCCTTTGCAGATGCTGCGATTCAAAATACCATACAGCGCGGTCTACACCGGATCCCCAAAATTGCTGCACCCGAACGCTCATTCGTGAGCCAGAATGGAACAGCTCCATCCCCGCTCAGTACGATCTACTACTTTGATCAACTCATCGACCACAACACCCCCCATCTTGGCACCTTCAAACAACGATACTGGATGAACCTGGAATTTTATCAAACGGGTATCTTTCCTCTCCGTTGGAAGTCAACGCATAATAATGACATTGAATCTAGGTGGTCCCATCATACTCCTAGCACATGGGGAGGGCAATGCCGAAGGTATGCTTCTGCAAGAATCTCATCCTTCGCACAATCGTATTAGATCTTTGCAGGCTCCGAATTTGAGATCACAAACACAAGTATGGCAGGCATGATTGCGCAGCAGGAACATGGGGCGGCGGTCCTTCTCGAGCACCGTTTCTTTGGATACTCGAATCCATATGACAGCCTCACCTCACAGAGCCTCGAGGTTCTAACGATCGAGCAAGCAATCGACGATATTATTTACTTTGCGCAGAATATCGACCTCCCTATGTCTGGTGGTGGTAATGTAAAGCCCGGTGCCATTCCGTGGGTATTGGTGGGTGGGAGTTACGGTGGTGAGTAACACAAAATGACCATCAAGAAAATATGAAACGGAGCGGTGTTAGGTGCACTGGCAAGCTGGACAATGGCGACGTACGTTTATTCCACCCAGAATCCGGAATTGCATACATGAATTGACTCACTATGAATAGTAAACCTGGCGTTTTTCGTGCAGGCTATGTGTTGTCGAAGCGATAACGTGTGTTCATTTTCTCCGTCTCCTTCTAGCTCTGATCAGCCTTCAATCTGTATAGCGACTACTATGGTTACTTCACGCCCATTCGGGAATACATGCCGCAGAACTGCTCCTCTGATGTTCAGGCTGTTATTGCGTATCTTGATCAAATCCACGCCAAGAATAACACGGCTGCCATCCAAAATCTGAAGGATGCTTTTGGACTTGGAAATCTCACGCATATCGACGACTTTGCCGCTGCTTGTGAGTCCTTCGACTACTTTCTCGAGCAGAGCTGTTAATATGGATACACATACGCAGTGCAGCTTAACCTGTTGGATTGGCAGAGCCTACAGCCATATAGCGGTTCCGGTACGATATTCTTTGGATTTTGTGATGCACTGGAGGTCAAGGACGGTGTGAATGCACCTGCAACCGGCTGGGGCCTTGAGCATGCCATCAACGCCTGGGGATCGTTCTGGAACAATACTTATTATGCAAATCATGGCAAGTCGTTGGGGGAAATAGCTGATTTGGGAAGTGATGGACCCTGACGATTGCTCTCATGTTCGCTCAGTGTGCGGCAACGTAGACGCAGAGTAAGTCAGTGATTAGAGTGTGCTCGGTGTGCTGATGGCCAAGGGATACCTTTGCGTGTAGGACGTGCCTCGGGACCTACAACACCAATGAATCCTATTGGACGAACGTTACCATAAACAATAGTTGGCGGTCGTGGTCCTGGCTTTTCTGCAACCAACTAGGATGGTATGAAGACGGTCCTCCTCAGGGTCAACCGGCGATCGTGAGTCGTATTGTGCAACCCATATACCAAGAGGTGCGTTTCTTTGTGCCCTTGTGAAAGTGGGAGGCATGTTTTGATTGTGGGTGGTCATCAGAGGCAATGTTCCAACATGTTTCCCGAAAAGTTCCCTTCGCCTCCGTCGCCGTCGGTATCCGAGGTGAACAAGATGTACAAAGGCTGGGATATCAGTGTGGACAGGCTATTCTTTGCCAACGGTCGTCGTGCGTATCCACCTTTTCCCCCTCTGATTGGTGCCCACAATATACTCTGTAGGTGACCCTTGGCGCGAGGCGACCGTTTCTGCAGACGGTCTCTCCAAGGCCAATACAACCATGCAGCCTATTTACGTCAGTGACGGGTTCCACGTCTCGGATATGTTTGCTCAGAACGGCGCCCTGGACGAGACAATCTATGTAGTTCAGAGGGCAGGTCTCAAGTATATGAAGGAATGGCTCGCTTGATATTTTGCGCATCCGTTCGTGCTTGTAAATCCGGACAAGTATATTTACCATGCTGTCTGAAGATAAAAACATCGTCGCGACAAATCGCGTTATACCTCGCCTACTCCTGAAATCCGCCCGCGTGACGCACAGCCTCGACCAGTCGCTGACACTCACACAAAAGCTCACCCACTTCGGACACTCGAATGTCCTGCTCGGTGCACTCGGAAAACCGACGATTCGGCAACCGCCACGTCAACGGCATCGCCTTGGGCGCAGAGTCCCCGTCCTGCAACCGCCTCGACATGCTTGCCATCCCATGCGTGAGCCGATCCGTGAGGTCCACGGTTTCCGGCTAGTAGACGCCGCAGCGTCGGTCTTGCGTCTCGTCCGTCCGTTGGTCAGCGAACTCTCAAAGCTCTTGATGCTCCTTGTATCACGGACCTCTTCCTCCCCTTCGTCGCGCTCGGCCACGCCATCCTCCTCGTCACCCTCGTCGACCACGCTGTCCTCCGCGCTCACCTCGCCACACGACCCCGTCCCTTCGCCCTCGTCGTCCTGCCGATGCGACCTCAACGACACCTCGAAAAGCTCCCTTTGCCCCTCCTTCGTCTGGCTCTTGACCTTGCCAGTCCCAGCGACCGCCGCGACCAGGCCCGCGATCGAAAACCCCGCGTCGCGGCGGCCGGGTCCAACGATCGGAATGGGCGTCAAGTCCACCATACTAGACACCCGTCAACAACCGGACGGGGGAGGGGAGTGAGACCTACGTATTCTCACCCAGCCCGAGCGCGCCAAGGTCGACGTTTTCGAGAAATTCCGCGACCGCCATGAGGTTGATCAGGCAGTAGCTTTCTTGGCCGCCATACGATTAGATGCGGAAGGGTTGTGCGAACAGGAGATGGGAGTGGGTTCGCTTTGATGACGGAAAAGATGAGGATTGGGAGGAGCATGTCGCCAGAGACGGGCGGGGCCGATGGAGGAGTAGGTTCAGACAAAGGCGGTTTGGTGGCGGATGATTGATCGGGCGAAATGGATAGGTGCACCGTAGGTAAGAATGGACTTTGTTTTCTCTTCCGTTGGGGAAATGCAAATGGAAGTGACCGCCGCCGTCGAAGCTTCAGTAGAATAGATGGGACCGGAAGGACGGTGTGTTGGACCCTTGTCGGCACCATCTCGACTTTTCAGACGAATGGGCCGGATTCTTGACAGGCCCTCTATATCGCATTAACATTGAGCCACGTACACCATCATTGCAACCACACTGACCAACGACAAGTTTGCGGCCAACTTTTCGCGGGGGAGCGAGCAGCGGCATCCAATTGCGCCAAGGCTAACGAAAAAGATGAGAAAAAAAGACTCGACCAAAACAACCCAACTTGCCTTGTCCACGCTTTTGGACAGCCGCATTCACCTCTGCGTGGTTGGGATTGCTATCGCCCTTGAGTGCGCCGAGGATGCCGATGGCAATTTCTGCTCTCGAGAGGACGGTGTCGATGGTGACGTCTGTGTCTGTGGGTGGGGCGATCATGGGAGGGAGCGTGGAGGGTCTTTGGCCAAAATGGCATGGAGGGCCGGGGAGAGGATGCGGGTGCCCCCGGCCGAGGGGGAAGTGGCGGTTTGGTCGGCCTGGAAGGTAGCGCTATCGCTGGGCTGAACACCGAGGCAGTGAACGAGGGATAAGACGACTCGAAGGGGAGCGGTGGCAAAGTATCGAGGGCTGCGGTGCGTGAGATGGACGGCGTACCATAGCTTGTTAGAGCACCACTGGAAGGCCCCAACGAAAGGTTAGCGTGTCACTGCGGCTGTCAGGTGACTGGTTTAGGTGGCCGCATTGCAACCGCATTGTCTAGCCTAGTACCATCTCTCTCTTCCCAGTCATAGTCGATTTGTTCACAAACCCTCAAATATATTCAGTCCAGCTAGAAACATGTATGTATCACTTTCATAGTTTCGCTGAGAATCACGATGCTGAAGCGTGTTCAAGGACCAACTTAACGGTCACCATCAAAGGTGCGGTTCAACGGCCAGATTTTCCTTGTGTATGCGAGTGAGCTTTTTTCCAGATATCGAACTTCGCGCTCAGGTGGGGCGCAAACTCAAGCCTTCGAGAAAATTCTACGTCCAGTTTTCCGTAGGAGACACCATACGGGAGACGCCCACAGTAAAAGAGAAGAAGAAACTCACTCGTTGGCATCAGGATTTATTCTGGTTCATACTCATCTTTTTCCTCGCACCAGGAAGCTCAATATTGTCAGGGACGGGGACGATACGTCCACCCTACTCGTAAAAGTTTACCGGAAGCATCGTTTCCAGCAAAATGAACTCGTTGGAGCTCTCACCTACACGATCGAGGAGATGACAGGAAAATTGAACGATGGCGGTACGAACAACCTTGGGGCATGTTCAACTGACGCGATCTTTGCGATTAGTATTCGAAGAACGTCTTCGCAAGGATACCTCCGATGGGTCCGATCTTGCCGAGGTTACCATTAAATTTGCGTTTACTGCTCAGCCACCCGAGGGCCCTGCTGCAGACGAACTTCAAGCTGCTGCCGCCGCCAACCAAGCAACGGAAGCGATAGGCACACTTGGTTCCACGCCAGTGGCTGCTGACCTTCTCGCCTCGGCGGTCAATACGGGCACAACCGTCATCCCAGAGGTACAGAGATTTAAGACCACGACCACGTGGGGCGTCCTTTTGCAGAGGTTGGAGCTGCTTGACAAGATCGTGACTGATGCTGCAGCGGTAATCGGTGTTCATCCTCTCGCTTCGCTTGCTCACCGTCTGAATGTGGTAGATTCATCCGTATGCGTCGCTGGCTTGGTCTGTTCTGTCAGCCGCGAACAAAGTCTGTCTGCCCCTCGCAATTCGTGCTATCGCTGATCACGGCCGATTTACACAGGTGCTCGTAAACCAGAAAAATCGCGACGAGCAAATTGTTCGCTTGGCAGGAGCGATGGGGGACGTTTTCGCATTCGTTCACGACGCTGATCCCTTGAAGAAAATCAAGAACCATGCCAAGACCATCACACTTCTTCTCCAGCAGGTGACGGAGTGCGGCTACTTCATCACCGACTACACCAAGCCAAACAGCTTCTGTCAGTCTTATCCGGCTTCGGGATGTCCATAACTAACCGCTGGATCTAGGGATTCGTACTGCGAAATACGCGATCTGTGATATCGATGCGAGGATCACGGCTTACGAGAACAAGTTGCGTGAGCTGAAAGCAGCATTCCTGGAGGGTGTCGCACTCCAGACAGGAATTACAGTCGTTCGTATGGTGGACGTGGTACAGAACATCGGTAGGTTTGAGCCTCGTCGGACTGTGGCGAAGATGCTCATGGATGTGCAATGCAGCGGAATCGATTGACCTGAATGACATGCCCTATGCCGAAGCTAGATATGAGCAGGAAAAGGGATGCTTGCCTGGCACTCGGGAGTCTCTCCTTCGGGAGATTTGTGACGTTCTCAATGATCCCGCCGAAGATGCACCGCGGGTGTGTCTCCTCACCGGGGTTGCTGGTTCGGGCAAGTCCGCGGTAGCTCATTCGATCGCTCGACTATACGACGGGCAACAGAGGCTAGCCTCGTCGTATTGCTTCGCAAGTAGTGACGTCAAGAGGCGGAATCCGCGAAACCTGTTCAGCACTATCGCGCGTGATCTCTGCGACCACGATCCGCAGTACAAGTCCGCGCTCTGGAAGATCGTGAAAGATAATCGAGCGCTGCGCACATCGACATCGGCTTCGGAGCAACTGGAGCAGTTCATTGTTGGGCCTAGTAGGAACCCTGACTCCATCGGACCGCAACTGGTGGTGATCATCGACGCTCTTGACGAAAGTGGTGATCGCGCCAATCGCCAAGTACTTTTGGAAGCCATCTCTAAGCAGATTTCGGAGAACGCTCTGCCGTCGAACCTTCGTTTCCTGATCACGGCTCGACCAGAGAGCGACATCCTGGATGCATTTTCATCAGGGTCTCACTTTGTCCATAAACAAATGGGTGACATTCCCGAAGAGATTGTTGAAGGAGATATTAAAAGATTCATCCATCATTCTCTCGATCGGTATAGCGAACTCGGATTGTCTTGGCCGGATGGGGAGTGGTGTCAACTTCTCGGCCGTCGCTCGCAGCTTCTATTCCAGTGGGCTGCCACGGCATGCAAGTTTATTCAAGAGGTTGGAGTCAACCCCTGCGACCAAGTTGAACTACTTTTGCGCGCAGACGACGGAGGCACCGTCGAGCCTCTAGATAAGCTGTACCTGACCATACTACGTCAACTATTTACATCGGATAAGGCTCGACAGTCCTTTCAGGACGTGATGGCTGTCATACTTGCACTTCATGAACCGCTTTCTCTTGTTTCCCTTTCTTCCCTCTTCAACTCGAATGGTGTGCGATATATCATCAAACCAATGGGGTCGCTACTGGATGGGGTAGTTGATGAAGACAAGCCTATCCGCCCCCTTCACACATCATTCCGCGAGTTCCTGCTTAAGAAGGCTCGCAGTTCGAAATTCCATGTCCGCGTCTTACCCCACCACTCCCTGTCTCTTGGACGAGCATTAATGGCTTGCATGCGAGACAAACTCCGGTTCAACATCTGTAACCTAAAGGACTCCCGACTCCGGAATACTGCTGTCCCTGACCTAGATAATAGGGTTAAAATGGCCATACTTCCCCAATTGTCATACTCTTGCCGATACTGGATGGACCACCTGCAATATGCTGATTGTACACCAGAACTGTTGAAAGACAGTACTCGCTTCTTCAAGGACTTCTTCCCTTACTGGCTTGAAGCCATCAGTCTCCTCTCCCACAACTCTGGAGTATCTCCCATCCTATCTGCCCAACAGGCTTGTACCATCTTGAGCACCTGGGCCAAGGTTAGTTGAACCATGGTGATATGTGGAGAATACTGACAAAGATGGGAACTAGGGCCAAGAGATTGCCACATTAGCATCAGAAGCATCCAGGTTTATTCATGTGTTTTACCCCATCCTCCAAGGATCTACGCCTCACTTGTATCTATCAGCCATGCCCCAGACCCCATCCAGCTCTCCACTGTGCAAACTCTGGGTTGACCATCTGCAGAAGCATGCCTCCATGACATCTGGGCATCCAGCTAGTTGGCCAACAGTGGTTCATACCCTGCAATACACACATAGTGTCTTTTGTGTTGCCTACTCCCCTGATGGGAAGCACATTGTCTCTGGCTCTTCAGACAAGACCATTAGGGTTTGGGATACAACCACTGGTGAGACTGTGGCAGGTCCATTTCATGGGCACACAAGCTATGTCAACTCTGTTGCCTATTCCCCTGATGGAAAGCACATTGTCTCTGGCTCTTGGGATTGGACCATTAGGGTTTGGGATGCAACCACTGGTGAGACTGTGGCAGGTCCATTCGAGGGGCACACAGATGATGTCGACTCAGTTGCCTATTCCCCTGATGGAAAGCACATTGTCTCTGGCTCAAATGACAAGACCATTAGGGTTTGGGATGCAACCACTGGTGAGACTGTGGCAGGTCCATTCCAGGGGCACATAGAGAGTGTCAGCTCTGTTGCCTATTCCCCTGATGGGAAGCACATTGTCTCTGGCTCAGGTGACAAGACCATTAGGGTTTGGGATGCAGTCACTGGTGAGACTGTGGCAGGTCCATTGGAGGGGCACACACACTATGTCTTATCTGTTGCCTATTCCCCTGATGGGAAGCACATTGTCTCTGGCTCAAGGGACAACACTATTGATAGTTCCTTGTTTGGAGAGTCCTGGATATCTTGTTGGAAGTGATGATATTCTGTTCAATAGCTATGCCTCATTCTTTTATGACCTTTGCTACAAATCATGTGTCTTATGTTCCTGCCCTCCAAATCTCAAGTGTATGAAGAAATGATTTGCTTGATCTCTCGCACGTCACTATGTGTCACTGGATGCTGTAAATGCAGCCTTCGAGCGAATTTCCGCACAGCCTGCCGTATGAACTTGTGCTTGCTGTAAACATCTTAGTAACAAGTCGTGTCATACCTGCTCTCGTTTACCGTGCATCACGATGCCATCAAAAATCCGTTCGTACTTATCATTACTATATTCACGATGCTGTCTTCGAAGATACAACACCGTCGTAAGAAATCGTGTCATACTCGCCTACTCGTGAAACCCGCCCGCGCAACGCACAGCGTCGACCAATCGCTGGTACTCGCGCAAAAGCTCGCCCACCTCAGAGACTCGAATGACCTGCTCGGTACACTCGACAAACCGACGATTCGGGGCTGGCAACCGCCACGTCGAGGCCATCGGCTTGTGCGCCGAGTCCCCGCCCTGCACGCGCCTCGACTTGCCTGCCATGCCATGCGTGAGCCAATCCGTGAGGTCCGTCAACCGCTTCCGGCTGGTAGATGCCGCAGCGTCCGTCTTGCGCTTCGACCGTCCGCTGCTCAGCATGCTCTCAAAGCTCTTGATGCTCCTCGTATCATGGGCATCTTCCTCGCCTTCGTCGCGGTCAGCCACGGCATCCTCCTCCTCGTCAGCCTCGTCGTCCACGCTCTCCTCTGCGCTCTCCTCGCCAGATGACCCTGTCCCTTCGCCGTCGTCGTCCTGCAGATGCGACCCCGACGACACCTCGACGAGCTCCCTTTGCCCCTCCTCCGGCTGGCTCTTGACTTTGCCAGTCCCAGCGACCGCCGCGGTCAGCCCCGCAATCGAAAAGCCCGTCTCGCGGCGGCCAAGACCAGGTCTCCACTGGGCATCCGTCTCTGATGGGGCCGCCGGGATGGTCTGCGGCAAAAACGCGCGGAGGACGCCAAACGACGTGTCGACGACGCCAGAGAGGATCTTGTTCGCCGCCGCGATCGCATCGACGGCCCCGCGCCCCCGCAGCTGCTCGGGCGTCACCTCAGGCCGCGCGATTGGAATGGGCGTCAAGTCCGCCGTACTAGACACCCGTCAACGACCGGACGGGGGAAGTAACGAGG
>JBBPSB010000720.1:0-12173 GCA_038093375.1 Xerocomus brunneocitrinus
AATGATGATAACGATGGGTTGGAAAGATGCACAAAGATTTTTACAGAGTTGTGTGTGTTAAGAGATGTGATGTATTGATGGCTCGAAGGATGTATCTCAAAAAGACGCTGTACTGAATACGTTCATGCGTGGGAATTAGCGTGGGTAAAAAACTGCACAGCGCTCAGTCTTTTCATGTAAGCGATTACGTACTCGCCGCCGACAAAAACCTGTCCCCTAACGGGTCCAGGAATAATTCCAACATGACCTGCTGTGTATGCTTCCCTGCCACAGGATCGACATCATGCAGCACGAATCGTCTGTGCGATTCGAACACGACGAGCCACCGTCCAGAGATAAGTTTGAGGGGTATCGGCAATTTGTCACCTTTTTCAATGTTGATAGTAAGACTCGAAAGTGCGCGCATGGGGCGTGTCGTCCACGACTCTGCGAGCCGCGTAGCTTTGAGAAGCGTCCGATCGAGGGACGTGACAGATTGGGTGGAAAATGGACCAGGCGGACGCGGGAATGGAGAATTTTTATACAAGATTTTCCAAAGTGCCGTTTCGTGGGCGACGGCATAAAAAACTTTTGAGACCTAGAGGGGTTTTGCAGTACGAGAACAAGTATGCGACTTTGACTTACGGTTCGCCATTGAATGATGTCTCGAGGGTCAGAGTAGCAGAGAACCTGAAAAATGAGTTCTGTTGGAAGTGTGGACATGACAGTGGTCGAAGTTGAAGACAAGATTAGGGGCCTTGCCACCCAAGTTCCCAAATTAGGCGGCGTGTTGTAATCTAAGTTAGGAACGTCTTCTACCCTAATCGCATCGATTTTTCCAACGCAGGGTCAGACGGCCTCGATGCGTTGTATAGACCTTGCAAGATCCCAGAGTTTGGCCCAAATGGAGAGAACGTCTTTGACGAGTAGTTATACAAGTTGAATGTCTACGGTCAGGATCCAGGCGATCGCCGATTTCATTCTCGACTGAAACGAACCAAGGCAAGGGCGACTTTTTCAAGACTAACAAGGACACGCCACGGGGCGAGAATATGTTTGGATCCTTGATTATCATCCTCCCTCCTTTCCACGGTGGTCGATTGGTACTCGTCAATCTAAAAAGGAGTGGACTATCGATTTCACAGACAGGTTCGCGAATGCCACTGAGCTCGGTTTGCTTCATCGCCTTCTATGGCGACGTTGAGCACGTCACACTCACGTACAATCTCTACCATGAACCCATTTACCCCACTACGCCGTCCATCCCCGCACCTTTTCATTTGAAGCTGAGACAGACACTTGCTGATCTGGTGAATGACACCTCCAAACTCCCCGAGGGTGGATAACTTGGATTCAGTCTCATTCATGAGTACGTCCACAAGGGCTACAACCGTTCTGCGCCTCGATTATTTCGGGGGATTCGCGCGCAAGCGAGGAAAGGTACGGGTTCATGCGGAAGCGCCGAAGCCGACGTTTGCGCATATCGCAAAGACGGCGGAAAGAACTCAGAGGGGATAGGAAGGGGAAGAGGACGGCGGAAGAAGCGTCCGAGAATGCGAATGTGGGCAGCAGTGGCTTCTCGCTGAGGAACGTTGTCAGTGGACAAGACATGGGATTAATGTTAACTCACGGCAGTCTGCAACGCTGCCCATGGAGATGACAGTGAGCGCCTGGAGGACTACGGATATCGAGTACACGTAGAGGCTGCGGATGTATCAGGACGCACCCAAGGTTCGCTGTGTCTATCCAGTCAGCCAATCTTGACAGAACAACGTCCTGCAAAGGACGCGGTGCGGCGTCTACAGCGGATATACATGGTGTGACCCGTTCTGGCTCCAAGAAGCCATTGTCCCTGGCAAACTACTCTAGACAGATGGGGAGAAAGAGCGTGAGCGACACGACGACAAAGACTTCGCTGCAAACGCCAACATTGTTTGCTAATGACTAAACGGAATCAAGAAACCTTGCAAACGCATAATTGAGGCAACCGAGGAGATGACGAGGGTGCATCGTCGTCGGTGTTCAAACGTCTCGGGACCCAATTGACAACCACCAGTACGTCCCCGTCCTGTACGTTGTTTCCGCCGCTGACCCACTGCGGATGTCATCCTCACCACGACGTGGTGCGAACCGAATCGTAGGCCTCGTCGTCGCCGCGCGCGACCTCAAGGCAGTTGTGACTGAGAGCTTGACTCGCCCGCACGTAGATCGCAACTTCGATGTCCGTGGCTCAAGTGCCTCAGTCAGGTCAAGCCCGAGGGGAGGAGAGCGAAACTATGGTGAGGAATCCTTGGTGGAGACGTGGTTGAGTACATATAATGTTTGCTGATATTGGCTAGTGGATAACGGTCGTTACTGTCGACGATCGCGGTAGAAATGAAATCAGCACAGAAAACACGAGGTGGGCCTATTTCAGGGAGGTGGCAACATGGACCACACCTTCTTCGTCTACCGTCTTGAAATGTCGTCAACGTCCAAGTCGTCGGCAATGAGTGGTGTGTGTTGAAACTTGAGAGATGGAGTTACATTTGGTGCTGATTGTTGGACAAGAATATCAAACCATTGAAATTGACACTGGTGGCAAGGTGAATGCAGTGACATTTACAGCGAACGGCGAGTATCTCGTCAGTGGTGGGAGCGAAGGCGTTCGATTGTGACGAGTGAAAGACGGCGAACGGGTAGCGGCAATGCAAGTGCCAAAAGGTATCTGGAGTGTTGCTGCCTCCAAGGATGGTAGATGGATCGCAGCGGGGTCAAGAGGCGATGTGTTGGTCTGGGACGCGACGAACTACGAACAAGTCTTTGCGGGTGAGACTAGTATATGGACCATCTTCGACGTTGATTTCTCGCCGGACTCATCTCTGCCAACGGCTACCATCACACAGCTACCGTTTGGGACCAACAGCCACTGATGAATCCGTCCGAGTCTGGGACAGCGACAATGGGCGTCTACTAGTCGATGTGAAAGTGGAAGTGGACCCGTGGCGTGGCCTCCTCTGGTTCAACAACCACCTCTTCGTCACAACCAACGACGGCAAAATCAGGCAAATCGATGCACCCACCGGGTCAACCGTTTCCGAGTGGTCAGTTTCTAGCGACCCATGCATTTCCCTCCCGCAACACGGGGAATTCATAGCACACTCTACAAGCCACAGCATCACGTTCTGGGACACCTCGGCAAACACCCAACTTGGCCTCATCCCGCAGAGCAGCCAAGGACGTTCAATCGCATTCTCTCCAGATGACCGGGTTCTTGCAGTTGCTGCAGAGGAAAAGAAGATCGTCATCAAAGCTCTGTTTCTTATCAACGTATGTCCTCACATGAACAAGTTCCCCCTTCTCATCTGCACCTCACACACAAGGAGCCGGACATTCGTATTGAAAACGCTGTGCTTGATGCGTGGAAACACGGTCAACTCACAAGTGCAGAAGCGTTACTGACTGCTGCCATCCCAACGTCCATGGGTACAGCCCACCATATACTCGCTAGTCGAGCTCTTGTTCGGGCACGCTTGCAACAGTGGGACGCAGCACTCGAGGATGCCGAGAAGGTGCATATTGCTCTGCTTTCACATATATGGACGCTGACACTATTGAAACCAAGTAGATCTTACGTTCGTGATCTCCCTTACGAGATTTGCCATATGGTCTTCCAGGCGACATTTTCCACTTCAAATCATTTCCTGTGCCGAGATGGGAACGACCACTGCTGAACTGCGTGCCTCTTCACTTAATATTGTTCTGGTCACAATGTTGTATGGCCAACTGCATGGGCTTCCCACACCTTTTTTCGTAGGACAACGGATGAAGCTAGTCCGTGCCTTATTTTCAAGATTAAGCTTATATTAGCTTTTCGGAATGGGTCAGAGCACATCTTTCGTGCACAAGCTGGTGCGCTTGGAGTTGTGGAGATCAAGACTAGCCAAAATCTCTTGCGACTGGATTCTCTACATCTCATTCACCCTTGGATTGACTTTCTTCTCGACCGACGTCCTGTCGGACACACGGAGATGACACCTGAGGGGGACGAGTCTTCTGAGCTAGGCGAATTTCCACCATTCCCTGACCCTTCCAGCACCTCGTGTGCAGACCCCATCGCTCTCGCAGATGCGTGTCCTCTAATTTGTCGCTCGACTGAAGCGGCCGTTTGGTGGACTCCTACTCACCCCCACCCGCCGGAATACAGGCGAGTTGCCGCGGAGAGTTTTATTATAGCCCAATTGGAGGAGCTCACGCCGGCGATATTGGACAAGCTCGTACAAGGTGTGCGGACGTTGGACGTAATTTGATGATTTCATGAGATATTCTCTTTTTCCATGAACTCCCTCTACCGCTTCTTGACTTTCTTACTTTGCAGAGTCCGCGTACTCAACGCTGTGATTGCGATTTTCGGGTGCTCCTATTCGTTGCATTATTGCAAACGCACGCTGTGTTTATGTTGATCATAATATGTTACTACGCTTTCTAGATCATTTTCTCCCTAATAGCCTTCGTCGTTGAATGACGGAGACGAATCTTGCTACAAATTATTCCAGTCATGTCACGATGGCCTAACCAGATGATAACTAGTAACTCCACAATATAATCACATAAACCATGAGATACAACCGCATATGCACTATGTACAAGCACACGCACTCAGCCATCTGTTCCGCCCCATTACATCCCAAACAACCGACTAAACAACCCCTTCTTGCTCTGATTTTCGCCCTCACCGAGGTACCTCAACCGAATCGACCCATGCACCGCCTCGACCTCGACCTGATCCCCCTCCCACTGATCCACCAGCAGCCCGAAGTCGCCGACAAAGTACCGCCGCGTGTCGCCGAGCTGGCTGAGCTGCGTCGCATGCTGCAGAAGCGCCTCGCTCAGCTTGACGCTCCCGTGCCGCGTGCCGAGGACGAGGAGGCCCGTAAACGCGCGAGGGAGGTCAAGTTTGACGGATCCGTGTGGGGCGGTGGCGGTGAGCGCAAAGGGGGTCGCGTCCACGGTGTGCTGTACAGCGTTAGCTTGGTCATCGCTTCAGAGGGGGGGGGACGCACGAGTTGGGCGTGGATGGAGCCGTGGTTCGAGGCGAGCACGATGGTCGTGCGCCGAGGTTTGGTCCCGTCGGTCGGGGAACCAAGCAGCCATATGTCGGCGTGCACGGAGCCGTCTCGGGACCGCAGCGAGAGATGCTTGCGGTCGTCTTCGGTCTCGTCTGCGCCTAGCGGAGGAAGCATTGAAGGCGGGATGTGGATGGAGGTATCGATAACGAATTCGCCTTTTATAGAGTCTTGGTCGTTGGACAGCACGAGAAAGTTGGTCGGTTTGGTCTTGAAACTAGGCGCTTGGGAAGATGGAGAGGCATCGCTGCCGCTGGCTATGGGTCCTGTTGGAGGAGAATATGTTGGGGGAGGCTGGTACAGTAAATTAGATGTCGGTTTGGGCGTCTCGGATGTAGATCGTGATAAATGTTACCTCCTCTGGGTCTGTTTCATGTCCAACCTTGGCGTCTGGTGATTGCTTGTATGGTTGGTCGTCGGGAATGACACGCATGGCACGATGATGGTAGATCGCAGTAGAGCGTTGACTTGCTGTAGGAGGGTCGCATCATGGTGATCCGATGCGTACCAATTCGGGGTCTTAGCACTGCCATTGTATGTGGACACCGGAAGATGACTTGGTACACATACTCACACTCATTTTATTGGTATGGGGACATCAAATCTATCGCGGGTGTAAAAATACAAAGACACAGTAATAAGACTGTGTAGCAAAGGAATGGCTGGGAGAAAGATACAACCGGATATAAATACATAAAAATGTGTCTGGGCGTCAAGCAGGGGTCTGTCGGCCTGCCGAGAGATGTTCCATTGCTTCCTTGAGGGCGTCCAATAGTTCATGCGTATTCTTGACCTCCAAGAGCTTCAGCTCGGCCCGCTCCAACAACGCCTTGAGATCGGGGTGTGTGTTGAAAATATGACGCTTCAAGGCGTCTTTTCTGGAGAGCCTCCTAAATCCTTTCTGGTCAGCAAAAAACGGCATAAAATAAGAGCGTAGCAAGATTGACACGCACACTTCTTGCCCTCCCACCTCGCATATGCGACATATAAAAATTTTGGCGTGCCGCGCTGCGTGGTACTTCCTTCGGTGTTGAAGCACCCACTTGCCGCACTGACATTGATACTGCTCGCCCTTCTGTCACTCAGGTATCAACAAATGAAACGTATCTCATCATGTTATCATGCTTACCCAAGTGGTCTGTGTCGGCTCATTCCCTTCCACATTCTCCTGCTCTGGACTAGACTCGGATGTCTGTGCCAGTTGATCGGGTTGCACCGAGCCGGAGGCAGCGCCGTCTTGGGCGTAACGATTTTTCGCGTTCGATCTGGATGCTCGCGGTTTCGTCCTACGGAGGCGTTGAGGACCGACTTGTGGCTCTTCGCTCGCACTTGCTCCACCTTGCGTAGCACCAGGCCACGAATTCATAGCAGGGGCGGCTTGTTCGTGTTGACTAGTATTCGCGGACTCGAATGTAGCGGCGGTGTTTCCGAGGAACGTGCTGGGAGGGGGGAAGAACGACTGCTGGAAGCAGGCGTTGTTGATATGGAAAGTCGGCGAAATCACGCTGGTTGTGGGATAGGCAGCTGATTGGACTTCATAGTTTTGCATGCGGGTTCCGTCGACGCGATACCCATATCCCTGCGCTATCCACGGTCCGGTGTACCCGCCACCGACTGTGGTGCTTGAGCCTTGATGGAAGTTCGCAGTTGCATCAGTGACGCCGAACCCAGGATGTACAGCGCCTTGGTTGAAATCGCTCGTTACTCCATCCTCTCTACCAGCGAGAGAAGGGAAGGGGGCCGATGACGGCAGCGCGACCGTCGGGGCTGTAGGTAGCGGCGAACGAGACATGGTCGTCACGATCGGGTGCATCGTGGGATAGGTGAGATAGAAGGCTGCCGCCATGTCATGAGTTTCGGAGATTTGATCCTCCAGACACGACCACGTCGACCCCTGTGGAAAATATGAAGCGAACATGGTGGAGGCGTGGAATGGCAAGAGGAAGAGTGTAGTCACGAGATGTGGGGGCACTCGCAATTGTTTTGACGCAAAGGAAACATCACTCAACTGAATTTATACATCTAGTCCAAAGTCGATGTGCTTGAACTTCATTGTTCGGGCACGAACAAGCGGAGTCAAAGCGTATTCCACCCCGATTCTCTCTCATTGCCATGCCGCGAACCAAGCAAGTGTGGAATTCTTCAGGGTAAGCCTATGTGAAAGATAAACAAGTTGTTTGGCTAGATTCCGATTCCTCACTGTTCTACGTCAGGGGTAAGGAGTGATGGATATCCACATTAAGAATATACTCCCGTCTGTGGATCCACAATGGCGAATGTTTCGGGACAAAGCAACCCCCATGCTCGGACCTGGCCAGCGATGTTTCCATCAGCACGCTCCATGCGCTATCGTCCTTGTCCTTTTTGGAACGTAATCTCGAAGAATAGATGAGTGGAGACGGGTCAATGTACGTTTGTGCACTGTTTGAAAATAGTGTAAACATTTTCAGCTATGTCGTATACGCGGCGATTGGCGGAACGGCTCACCAACTTTGATATATGAAAAGCCCGCCGTTGGTCTGCAGGATGGGCGGGCAGAGATGGAATAATGGGCGGCTACACGGTAGATCCGCAGTCTCCATTCCCCAAGTTGTGTATGTCGGGATTGATGACAGACAAGTGAGTTTATCCGCTAATGACGCAGTTGGCCGCTTTGATGCATCGAACGCTTTGTCAGAGTTATGTGGTCGGGCGAGCAGTGATACTTTCACTTCATGCCAAGCTAGTTGACTTTCCCTTTACGCGCCATCTGCACCACACAGAACGGAGAAACGTTGCCATGTCCTCGGCACGGGCTGACCGACTCGGACCCAAATATTTTCTCGAGAGCGCTCAGGAAAAGTAGGGGCTACGTGGTGAATGCTTTTCTCGACGACGAGAAATCCATGGTAAGCAGCACTACCAAGGCCTGATGCGACATAGCCGTCAATCCGGATTGTGCACCTCCAACTAGGAGCGAGGCTGGTGCCGCAAGAGTCAGTGCAGCCCTCATTAGTTCTAGTAAACGAAACCCACCTGGGTGATCAATCTACCGGTGCAGTTCTACACACTTTCAATGCCAGGTACTAGTTGCGCGGGTTGTTGAGGTCCTAATCAATTTCGGTACTAGTAGCGTCAGTGTCGGAAGTTGAAAATCTGAGACTCATTTTGACTTGAACAAGATCATTCCCGTAACATCGTCGTTCCAACGCTTTGAGAAATCTTTGTCGCAGTTGTCAAAGTCTACGGGTGAGAGGTAAGCGTATCTGTTGGTGTTCGAGCGGGTAGGGTTGGCGATTTGCTCGTTGTCCAATGGTGGAATTCTACAGGTCGGGCATGAACTGCTGGTCATACCAAAATGCCGAAACAGGTATGGATACGGAGGTCTGGGACTCACTGTCACCAAGGGTGCCGACTCGTGTTGTTATCAAGGACGGTGATGCTCCTGGATCATCAACGCTGCCAGGGTAGGATTGTCTACTTGTCGAAAAACTTGATGCTGTGCACGCCGTCAGTGGTCAAATACTCCTGCTGCGCACGGCGGCGACACGTCACTATGCGCCGTCGTTTAGCTTGTCTCCTTAGTTTGGATCATCATCTGGCCACCCCTTCTCCGAATGCGGTGACTCTCCGAAACACCATCTTCTCGGCTGTGTCGCTACACACTTTGCCCTGTTCAGTCGATTCGGCCGAATGTCTGACGTCTGGAGAGGCGGTCACCCCAAATTTTGCTGCGTTGCAAGTGGCCAAACGGGAAATTCAACGTTTTTTCAACCCCATTCCTTCTTCTCCTCAATTCAATTGGTTGTGCGTGTCAGACATGGAGCAGGCGATAACCCCTCGCGATGGAGGAAATTACACCCACAAGGATTTGCGAGAAGAGCCGCACTGTTGCAGAACCTTGTTTAATCTTCGCTTGGCCCCCGACTTTGACGAGGTGATCACTTGCCACGCTGACGAGAACGGGACGCGAGTTTGGCGAGATCGCTGGTCAAGTTGGCTCTCGCTTCCTGAAACTTTATCCGAGCCGTCGAGTGCACGCGTTCAGAGCTTACGCGACTAGCGTTGGCTAATCCCCATGGGTTGCGCCAGCAAACCCCTTTATCTCCGCAGTCGGCGACCGTTTTTCTTAACGTCGTTTAGGTGTACTTTTGACCATGCCCTGGGGTAGTTCTTGCAGGTGGCTGACACCTTATCAACTGTACCGATTTGTGTTGTCACGGAGGACAGTGATACTCTTGTCGAGGCCGACGAGGTGTTGAAGAGCATCGGAGTGGCATTACGCTTGCCAGCCGATTCGATTGCTCGACTTTGATGAGCTGATTATTTGCCACGTAGATGCTTTGTGACTCGGTCTGGATTGGTCGAGTGACGCGCTTCACGCGACCCCGTCGAGACTCCGAGGAGAGCACACGCAAAACGTCACTCAGAGTTTACCCAACATGCAATCCGCCACCCTTCATCTCCGCAGTGGATACCCCCCGTCGAATGTATTCTATTCACTCTGTTCAGCTACTAGGCTTGTTATCCGCAGGGGCGAACTTGCATGCTGTGCACGCTGTCATTGGCTTGCGATAATCCCCGACTACACCGCCACATCCCTGACACGAACGACGTGGACGAATAAGCCCCGAGTCGGCAAAAATCCAAATTATTGAACTGTAACCTTGTGCACTTGACTGGCGATCTTGGGCCTGGTGCGCGGTTCGCTTAGACATGATGTCTTACGAGAAGACGGCCTGGACTCACGGTTAATCACCCCAAGCCAACTTAATCATCCACCACGTCTGCTTGGTGATACAAGCCAAGTGATTCATAAGCCATAGATATTTATCCGGTGCACTTTTCTCTCCCCGATTCCGAATACGAAATTTGACCCCGGATCAACTATGATCGCGTCCTCGATCTCGGAGTGGAAAAATGGAAGCTGGGACGATCCGTATGCTTGTTCAAGGTCATCGTCTATCGTGGTTGAGACCGCGGTATGCCCAACGGCGCGATTGCGATTGCCAGCGCCGCGTCCACTTGAACCCTCGGAGGTGCGTCTCATTCCTCGGTGAATCAGTGGGTATATAGCGATCGATCGATCGATCGAGTAGTAATGCAGTGTACAGTCGTACACGCTCTACGGGTCCCGCGGACGAGATTCGTTGCTGACTTGTGCGCCGCGTTAACTGGGACCCGGTGTGTCTCCTGAATGTGGATACATATGATCGGAGTCGGTCATGGAGTGTACAGTCACATCGGCGACGACGTTCGGTGGCGCGTGTTGACGTTGACGCTATTGACTGTAGGAGACAAATAGACAGTCGGGAACGCCAGACCTAATATCACCCTCGGAGCATTGAACTTGTCGTCATGCGCGCTCGTCGCAGCCTCCGATTACCTCGGACGATCGATCGATCAGTGTCGATCGTTGCACTCGATCTGCTTATATATGCCTGCCCGACCAGGAAGGCGGACGATCGAGAGTTTGTCATCCGTGCCAATCATTCATCCGGTGAGCCTAGGCAGGTCTTGACTGTGCTGCCAGTTGTCACGGCAGTTCCCGCTGTCGATCAGGTTGCCAGCACACTCCCCGTCTACAAATCCATGTCGGTCCAATTAGGAGCGGGTCCGAATGCCACATATGGCAACGCGTGCCGGTACCGCGTCTTGTCCAAAAACGGTTTGGCAAGTGACATGCGCGCGCGTTACAGCCCCGGTAACAGCCATTAAGAAACGAGGTTACAACGTGTATTAAGTCATGCGATAAGGTACACACTATAGTATATAAATACTAGATGATGTGGGGTTACCGTGTACAAATGATGAGAAATCAGTACAGCTCGCAATAAATAAGAATATAGATTAAATAACGCGCAACTTCTCGAGGTGGCCCCTCAGAATGCCCTCGCGCACACCTTCAAGAACTGCTTGCATCGCGTTGATGTCCTGAAACAAGCGCGTCAAAACCGCGAGGTGACAGCGGCGCGACACGTACAATGGCTGACGTTTCATGACAGAAAAATGTTCGTTGCTTGGGAGACAGCCGTTTCTAGACGAGGCCATCAGCACGTGTATGAGCAAAAACGGAAGCAACCGTACATGGTATGCGCGGAACTTGTCGCGAAAGTCTGTGACAAGGTAAGTACGGGGCAAGTGGATGGACGACCCACGTACATTTTACAACGTGTTCCGGTTCGTTCGGGTGGGAGTAGGCGGGCACATAAGTCTGTACCCGTACGCCGGCTTTGAGGGTGGACTGGAGAATGTCCATCTTGTTTAGGAAGAGAATGATGTTGGCGCGTGCGAGCAAGGGGTTTGAGCAGACCTCTTTCCACAGGCTAATGGAGTCTTCCTGTAGATGGTATGAGCGAGGAGGCGAGTGAATGAGGGGGAACGCACCAGCCGGTTGACTTTTTTATCCTCGTCGAGCATTTGGTTGAATGCAAGTGGAGCAAGGAATATGATGGCTTGGACTAGACAAGCCCGTCAGACAAGGGTCGAAATGGAGCAGAACGACGAACCGTCATCGAAATAGGACACCCACTGATGTCTTGATCCGCGGCTACCACCAACGTCATAAAGGTACCATTCTGAACCTAGCAAGAATAAGACAAGAGTGCAAGGGGAGAAGGAGACATACTATTATCCTCTAAGAATCGATGTTCTTCTATTCCATATGTTCTCAGTCTAGCTCGTACAATGTCGTCTACGAGGGAGGTCAAGGGGAGGATGCGAGGAGGAACTATGGACGTACCTATGCTAGGAGTCCATCCTGGTTTTCCGAATCGTAAAACGTCGTTAAGAAAGAAACCAGCGCTGTGTTCCAAGTATACACCTCTACGTTTGAGGAGTGCCTGTACTGCGGGGTCAGTCCAAAGTGCGTGGATATCGGGTGCCAGTGCTTCCAAGAGAGGAGTTGGGTCGGACGGGTGGCGACGGGTAGCGCGGGTGAGTTTGTGCGAGATGGAGGGAGTAACAGGATTTATTGGTTGTTGCAAAGCGTGATTTACATTTTGAGGTGCGTCTGGCGAGCTGCGGAGGGTGCCCGTGACGCGTTCCAAGATGGACTTCCACGCGCCGCCTGCGCGAACGCATATTTCACCGTTTCCGTAGAGAAAGCCG
>JBBPSB010000721.1:0-12143 GCA_038093375.1 Xerocomus brunneocitrinus
CGAGACGGTCCTCCGTGTGACTTCAAGCTCGGTACATTCCAACTAACACAATGGTGGATGAGATAAACAATGATCGTTGGTTATCCCATTTGGGTCTTTTTGAGCACTCCATGAGGCCAAACCTCTCTTTCAACTCGCACAGCAACTTGCTGAGTTCACAACATGCCTTCCAAAGAACCATACCGTGGCCTTTCTCGCAAGTTGGTCCTCGCTTTTGATGTTGGTACCACATATAGCGGAGTCTCATATTGCATACTCGATCCTGGCGAGGTTCCAAAGGTTCTCGGTGTCTCAAGGTGAGCATGACTTTGTGGAGAAGTGGGTGACACTAACGAGCAATTCATTCAGATATCCTGCCCAAGAACACGTCGGAGGGGATAACAAGATCCCATCCATTCTGTACTATGATCGTCAAGGCTCCGTGAGGGCTGTGGGCGCCGAGGCGTTGCAGCAGCACATCATTGACCAAGCAGAAGAAGAGAACTGGCCTAAGCCTCTCGAGTGGTGCGTGCAAAGAAAGGTCATTCTCCACCATCTTTTTGTTCACGCAGGTGCTGTTAGGTGGAAGCTTCACTTGCGAGCAAAGCATCTAGCATCATCACACATCGAAGACGAAGACATCCCACCCCTTCCCCAGGGTAAAACCGCCGTTCAGGTTCTTGCTGATTTCATGCAATACCTCTTCACCTGTGCCCGCAACTACATTATTGAATCTCACGCGAGTGGTGCTTCTATGTGGAAGTCTTTGGAAAACAACATCGAATTCATTCTCACTCATCCGAATGGTTGGGAAGGGCCGCAACAACAGCAGATTCGCCGTGCTGCTGAAATTGCAGGGTTGATTCCTGGTGGCGACGAGCATGCGGATCGAATCCATCTATTGACGGAGGGGGAAGCGAGCCTCCATTACTGCGTCACACATGTCCTGGCTTCAGACTCGCTCTCTAATCTTCCTATTGTTCAGTCCGACGACCCTGAAGAGGAGACCGGAGAAGAGTCAGATCACCAAGGGATCATCGTCATCGATGCTGGGGGTGGCACTATTGATTTGAGCGCATACTCTGTGAAGCTTTCTCCCCCGAGAGAATTCAAGGAGATTGCACCTGCAGAATGTAACGTGTTCCGGTATTTATGTAGACCCTTTTAACACGTGGTCTTGATAGGTCGTCTTCAAGGCTCTGTCTTTGTCACGCAAAGAGCCCGTACGTTCCTCAAGGGTACGTTTTCTTCATTATCTTACGGCTTCTACCTGATAACATCCACAGCAAAGCTTGCCAATTCACGATATGGTGCACCTGATATCATCGAGCAAATGAAAGAGATTTTTGACAAGACTACGAAACTGAGGTTCCGCGACGCTGATGAACCCCAATATATCAAGTTTGGTACTGTTCGTGACAAGGAACCCGAATATGGTATTCGTTCTGGCCAGCTCAAGTTGGCGGGGTGAGTAGTTTCTTATGTGAATGTTCAGTACTGACCTTTGAATGTCCACAGAGAGGACGTCGCAAGATTCTTTGAACCTTCAGTGGAGGCAATCGCTGCAGCATTTAAGAAGCAGCGGCGAGCAGCAACGAGGTTGCAGATTCAAATCAAGGTGAGATCGACTCAGGCGCTGTGATATATACGTGTTTTGATAGTATTCTGTAGCATGCTTTCCTGGTTGGCGGTTATGCAGCCAGCGATTTCTTGTATCGCCGTCTTCAGCAGCATCCGGTATTCTCGGATGTGCATCTATGCAGACCTTCGAGTCACGCGTAAGTCTTGTCCCAGAAAAATCGAGTCGCGCTCATCGCTTCTTTAGTAACAAGGCCGTTGCAGATGGCGCTGTATTGTCCTATATTGATCCTCTCGTCACTTCACGGACTTCGAGGTTCACTTATGGTATGGAATGCGCTATACCGTACCTTCGTTCTCGCGCTGGTCACCGAGAAAGAGAGGGAACGCGATTCACCGATGCATCGGGGGACGTCGTGCTACCAAACGCATTCCAATCGATATTGACAAAGGTCTGGACTGGTCGTTGGTTCATGACCGCACTTCATTTACTTGACAATAGGGAGTTCAAGTTTCGGAGCAACAAGAATTTCGCGAGTCGTTTTCTATGACCCGGTACTCGCGGTCGGCGTTGACCGAAGTAGAGACATCCATTCTCGCATACAGGGGTGACCTTCCTGATCCGAGTTGGACGGACGAGGAACCTGGTAAAGCCTTGTCACAAAGCTCCCTTGCGCATCACTAACGGTCGTCTCATGTGCCAGCATCCTTCACCCCAATGTGCACTGTAATTGCTGACACTTCTGAAATTGCCCGCTCTCTGCATGCGTGGCAAGCTCCTGGAGGGAATGATTACTATCGCCTGGATATCGATGTCCTCCTCCTCTTTGGTTTGACAGAGTTGAAAGCGCAGATTTGCTGGGACGACGGGGTACGTCTTGTCCTGTTTCTCGCAGGCTGTGTTGCTAACACGGTGCCCTAGTATGTCGAGAAGAGGTATGGCTCAACAGTGGAGTTGGATGATGCATTCTGCTAACCTGAAAGCGCCAACAGAAGTCCGGCCTCGATCGTGTATGACGACTAGTGAATCCCATCACTGCTGGGTAAAAGTGATGTCTTTCTCTTGTATTCGCATCAAGCCATGCGATTGATCGCCTTGTGAATTTCAATACGGATTTTTGTATGATACCATACCGTAGCTTTCGTCAGTGAACAGATGTACTTGTAAGAATGTTGTCTGCTCGGTACCTGCACACGTTAATATTGCTAATCGAGGAGCATGTACAAAGCCATCGGCACGGCTTTGATATCGCCTTGCAATGTGTCAAGTTGACTCTGCCTTGCTGTGCTTAATTTTCTAGCTTAGTTTTCCTTTGGAACCTTTGCTCGAGATACCGCGCTCGTCCATAATCATCCCAAGTAAACCAGACTGAAAATTGTGTTAGGTACGGGTCAACCCTTCACTGTACTTGGGAGACCTAAGTCATTGATAATTCTAGAGGACTCATCGAGGACATGCCATCATAAATTGGTTCGTAAATTGCTACAAACCACATTACTCGATCTCCCAACATTATGGTAAGTACCCAGAGTCCGTTTCATAACATACTATACAAAATCCTAATCCACCAAAGGGCCGAGTAACTTATAGTCCACAATCCACGTGCCTTGTTCCCTAAATAAACCCTTCCTCCAAATAAGCCTGAAATCATTATATGAACATCGTTGAACGCGTCAGTTCGGAATCAGCAGAGTAGTAATATTGGCGGCCTGTTCCTCGGCGTTCACCCCCCCTATCTGTGATGGGGATAACGAGTTGTATATCGGGCACAGTTTGTCCCATGTTTCTATTCCAATGCGTGAATTACATCTCGAGGAGTTGGCGAAGACGCTTACCGGGAATAACGCCAAGATGCTTTTGCACTCCCGCAGGATTCTCAGCCATCACGACAGCGAAACCACTAGGGGCTCATGAATATGGGTTTCATACGACAATCAAAACACCCACGCTTCTAGATGCCAATCGATATGACTAGACAGGGACATTAGGATGGTTCATTCGTCGTAAACGATAAATGACCGTACCAGTGCAGGAACCATGGGCCAGAATTGTCAGTCACAAATCGAATAACCATTTGTTGTCCTTGTATACCAGCAGAGGCCACATCTCGACGCACAGGGTTCTTGTAGTTAAGAGTCGCGTTGACACCTGCGCTTTGGACGACGTCGAAAGCGTGCTGTAAATTAAGTCAGAAGGCTGAATAGGCCTTTGACGATGTACGAACCCCATGTATGTGGATGGGATGCTGAATATGTGTGAGAAACTACATAGCAAGAATGAATGAATGATGCTTACAGGTCCACCGAAGCCAATAGTTTGCATCGTCAACTCAACGACCTTGTTGGGCTCTAAAACATACACGCTCCCGTTTGGCATAAGGTCCGTCGCTTGTTGCGCACCGCTCATTATCTGCAACAGCACAGGTACGGTGGGTGGCCGGTACCGAACACCGTTCATATAGAATGCACCGCCGATATTGTTAGCGGCGATTTCAATGTTGATGTCCGCTTTCCCATACTCTGGTACGCCGGGTGCTCCTGGATTAATGAGCGCGTGCAGATTTTGCTCCAAAAGAGGAATTAGGCCTGTGGTGGGGTTGGTCGTGGGATCTTGATTTGGTGCACCACCGTATCGTAGAATCGCAGCATTTTGTCCTCCGAAAAAGGTGGAGCCGGGAGTGTTCGGCAGCGCCCGTATCCAGTAGTTGCCAACCGGCTGCGTGGCGTTCAGTACAACAGAGTAGCGTTGTCCGGCAAACACCTGCAGCGAATCCACGAGCAGTGGCTCCGTCAACTGTCCATCAGCCTCGATGACGGTCAAGTTGTGCCCATCAATCGAGAACAGGAAATTTGGATCGCAGGACATGCCGACCAAACGGAAACGGTAACGCTTGCCATACTCGACGTTGATAACAGCAAGATCCGACTCGGGGCCGCCAGCGTAACGCCCAAGTCCGTTGATTAGAGTCGAATTGGCATTGGTACCAATGATATAGTTAAGCACTGGAGAGGCGATGTGGTACCTTGCGAGACGATCAGAATTGTGTTGGAAACACAAGTCGGAAAAGCATACCAATCCGCAAGGGTGATAACCGTCGTTTCTGTGGAATGCACTCACTACAAGATCCACAAATTCGGTGAATCCACTTACCATCATCCACATCATATAAGTGCTTATAAGGATCATCACGATCATATATGACGAGAGGGCCCCTTAACCCGTCACAAGTTTGGGAGGAATAATGCGAGTGATACCAAAACGTCCCTGCTTGATTCGTAGCCTCAAAGCGATTAAGGAAGGAGTTGTTCTGACTGATCGGACATTGCGTAATAAACGATGTGCCGTCAACATAATTTGTACCATTCTGAAAGATACCGTGCCAGTGCTAGAAAGTCGTGTGAATGTCAGTTTTCGACCAAGCACCCAAGTACATACCACACTAGTGCTTAGCCACATCTCGGGATCCTTCAGCTCGTTAACCACGTTGATTGCGAAACTGTCTCCCTTTGATTGAATTTTAACCAGACGAACGAGCAGTCGTCGATGAACACACCTTATGCGCCTTAATTAATGGGCCGGGAAAGGTACCCCCTGCAAGTGTAGTGCTGGACGAGAATCAATACGAAGCAATGAGTGATCAAAAGCCAACCCACGAGCGCAAGAAGCCATCCGGTGCAATCTTCGCGTTGGAAATTGTCAAGTTAGTGACGACTCCCACAGAATTGCGGGGAGACAGCGGCCTGGCTTTGGAACGTGACACGATGGACGCGGCATGCGTGATTGAAAGCAATGAAAAGATACATATCAAGAGAAGATACATTAAAGGGTAATAAATATGGCCTGCTGCTCGTTAGAAATCGAGCAGAAAGACAGAAAAGCAAGTGTTTGGTTAATCGCGGGAGAGGATAGCGAAAGTTCATTCGGACTTCTTGCTGTTTTATGGTGCCGAACATGAAACCGGTGGGGCGGGATCGGCTCACATGAGCGGCGTGCGATCAGTCTAGTTCCCTGGGGGCTGGTGCCCTGTTGATTTTATCACCGCATACACGTACTAATTGGTGATGCAATGCCAGTCACGCCGACACCGCAACCGCCTTGGCGGTGACTTAGTAAAGAACACTTGAACACCGTGGCACAATCAAGAGGATACGAACGACTTGCCTCTAATGTTTTAAAATTCGTGTAGAGGCGTTGTTCAAGCAACATTTTACCCAATCTGACGGTTGAACACGACGCGAGTACTTGGTTGAATCGAGTATATACTATGGTGGTGTTTGCAAGGCTTTTTAATTCATGGCTGTGCAACACAGTTTTCTCATGTTCCTGTGGCACTAACGCGATCATTTCAAAGTACAAAGGCAACGGTTTTTATGATGTAGTCAAGTACCTTGTAGACAAACTTCCTGACACGGTAAACACATTCATGGTCCACGGCCTTGAATTCCCTCACTCGCCGCCAGGTACTAATCTCCGAAGCTGTGGAAACCCGTATGCGATGGAGAAATGATGACTCGTGCAACTGTCACCCATGATGACAATACGCATTTCGGGTTGGGAGGGCCTTTAATCCTCACCAACAATACCAACAATATGCATCTGGCGTCGGAGCCCACCATATGCCGTCACCGTTGCTCCGATGGGCTTGCGCCCCATAGTCATGCAATGATCATCGTGGCATGTCTGGACCATACCCGGTTGGATTTCTTAGAGGCCACTGTCGTAGGTAAGCACGCGGATCACAATGAACATTAGTGTATTCTGAGAGACCGGTTCCATTTCGGAACCTTATCATAATAGTCTCTTGGCGTCACTCTATTTATTCATTGGGTACTTTGTCCGAACGCTAATTCTATGGCGAAGTGGACGAGGTGCGTGCCATAGTCAATATAACATCTTTCATTTCAACATCTTGCAGCAAACGACGCTTTCAACGCTGTTCGGTGTCGTTTGATACCTGATCGCGCCATGTCTACCTTGCGGCGTTGCCGGTCATTAATCACCGCACAGATAGAAAGTGGCAGGCAAAGCCATCCAAAATCCATATTTTTACTGCCCACGTCTTTGGTTTGAATCCCGGTCCGATGCCCTCGCTCGGTGACACTTCACAATACAGACGGGATCTGTTTGATCGGTAGGCAACGAAGAGGTAGGCCCTGACCGGAGTTACTGTATTCCCTTCAAGTATCAGCATCAATATCATGAATCATACACAAGAGCCTGCAGGGTCGTGTGCGGTATTGGATGTCTATCATACCACTGGGTCAAACACCGCTCCGTATCCAACCAGATGGGACCTGATCCTGATATGATGGAGAAAGAGGTTACTTTCATTATGCAGACTGTCCCGGGTGACTGAGATCTGAAGCGCGCTGTCTTGCTTCGCTCACGTTCACAGAATCACATTCCAGTATTCATTCCATATATAAATGTCTGAAGCCAAGAGTTCTCCGTTGAGCGCTCGGCGCTCGGAGATGTTGATCTTTCAACCCCGCTTTCTGTCCACACGGTACCTGCAAGCACAGCGTTCATGTACGCAATTACTTGGATCATTACGGCTTGTACCTGCGTCAGGAACAAGAGTCTATAAGTGTATAGTATAACCAGTGTACTGGCAGCCGCTGGCAGTGCCATGCACGGAATCATATCGCCATCGCAATGCTAGGGATTTCAATCTGTCAAGTACAATCAATGAATGAAGATTACATTAGAAACCACATTATCGTTTCCAAGCCGATCGCGCATACGCAACTATCGTTCAACATATTTTCAATGCGAGTCTTTCATATCAGGCGGGGTCACTAACGATCGCCTCAACCAGGAGAACAAACAAATATGAATGCACGATCAAGACGGAGACATCCACTGTTACTTTTGCTGCTAGTAATTCGAGTATGTCAGGTTCGCAGGGCACAGCTTGTGCCACTCCTCTGTACGACAAACGATCAGTCTCCGCGAGCGAGCACACGACGCGACATACCTGGTGCTACCTTCCTTTGCTCCTTCGCCGCCAAGCCCGGCGCCTCTGCCAGCACGACCGCAAAACCACTACAAACGAGAGTATAAGGCTAGGATCACGCTGTTCGTCGGAAAGGACGTACTGTGATAGATGCCAATCCATGTGGCTACACATGGATGCGTGAGATTGCGGTATGATAGGGCTCTTGGAGGAGTCGCTTACCAGTGAAGGAACCAAGGTCCGGCATTGTTCGTGACGAAACGAATGGTCACGTTATCTGTAGAGCTATTGCCTAGGGATACGACATCGCGCCGGACGGGATTGACAAAGTTCGCGATATTACTACCCGCAACCCTCACAACGCTAAATGCGTGCTAAGCAAACGTTGAGTCAGAGGCAAGACAGGACGGGATGAATTACATACGCCATGCAGATGCATAGGATGCTAAAAACGAATACAAAGTCAGTATGGGATAACGATTGAAAAACTGAAACTGGCACATACGGGTCCACCAGGAGCTGCGACAGGGTTAGGGAAGCTTATTTCTATTACTTTGTTTGGCGGGAGCACGTAGACGCTTCCGTTTGGCAACAGTTGCGAAGCATGTCTCGCTCCGCTAAGGATCTGGAGAAGTACAGGAATAGGGGGGTTAACGAAAGACACATTATTGACTGTGAAAGCTGGCTCCGAGTTGACACCAGCCTGAAGTAGAATGTTCACATCCGCCTTTCCGATCTCGGGTATCCCCGGAGCGGCTGGATCGATGAGCGGGTGAAGCCTGGCCTCGCCGAACCAAAGTTCATATGGGCCAGGTGTAGAAGTAGGATCTTCCTCAGGTGCACCAGCGTATCGCAGGATAGCTGAACTTTGACTGCCATCAAATGTGAAATCGCTCAAAGCACGGATCCAATAGTTCCCAATGGTCTGATTTGCTGTAACGACCACGGAGTAGCGTTGACCAGCAAGAACGGGCAATGAGTCGACTTCTACGGGGTTCACTTCATTCCCATCTACCTCGATAATGGTCAATCGGTGACCATCAATCGAGAAATTGAATGAAGGCTCGCAAGACATGCCAACCAGACGGAATCGATATCGCAATCCGTGTGTGACATTGACGACCGCGAGTGGTGTGCGCGGACCACCAGCATAGCGACCAAGACCGTTGATCAAGGTCGAATTTGCATACACCGGAACATCGAGTGAGGTCAGCTGGCCAGAGGGTGCATGATACCTAACTCCAGGTCAGCAAAACTTTGATGCAGAAAAGTTTGCTTACCAATCCGAGAGGGTGATCACCGTATTTTCTTTTCCGTGTGATGAAATACAATGCAGACAGGGAATTAATAGAGGCTTACCATCATCTACATCGTACAAGTATCCTAGAGGGTCCTGAGGATCATAGATGACCAATGGTCCTCGGAGACCATCGCAGTATTGATTCGAATAATGTGAGTGGTACCAGTACGTTCCAGTCTGGCCGTTGGGAGTGAAATTATGTTCAAATTGCTGGTACTGGGGAATCGGGCATTGAGTGACCCATGAAGTACCGTCAGCCCAGTTAGACTTGTTCTGAAAGAGGCCATGCCAGTGCTTTGAGAGACGCGTGAGCTGTGTGCCACGAAAGATAATATGTAACTACTTACAACACTAGTTTCCAGAGGCATGTTTGGATCCGTGAGTTCATTGATAACGTTGATAAGAAATTGGTCGCCCTGCAAAAGCATGAGTATGCCAACGTCAAACATGACCATAAACATTACCTTGTTGGCTTGGATCAGTGGTCCAGGGAATACACCATTGACCAGAGTCGCTCTGCGAACGTCTGAGAAAATACTAAGAGGCGATGACGACGACCAACTCACGAGCGGTTGTACCCATCTGGCGCGATGTATTCATTCGCAACATAAAGCTGGGTCTGAGGACCCAGCGAACGTACGGGCAACTTTGTGCGTACGTTCAGAGTCCTGGGTGCCGACGATGCGTTAGGTATGGGGAAGAGAAAGAACGCGAGGACTGAGAGAGAAAACATCTCGAGTGGACCTTTGCCGCACGTCGCTTCCCTTCTTCTTATAATGCTCGTTAGGTAGCACCACCTTTGGAAAACTGGGCGAGGAGCCACTGCCCTATGTCACATCTGGTTCTCCTAGCTTACGAAGATCGAATACGATAGAGAGACTGTGATCTCGTCAGCTGGAGAGTAAAGCATCGCACCTTGATTACCATGAGTCAGTGACCACGTAAATTACTTAAGAAGTGAGGTACTTCAGCTGATTACGGTAGTGAACAGTGAGCTACGCACAGTTATAACATCAACACAAGAAATTGCATTGAGGACGATGAGAAGCCGTCATACAATGATATCTTGCGAGAATGGGACCGACCAGGAGCGCGCTATAATCAGGAACTACAACCCAGTGGCGGAGCAAGCGTAGTTCGGCATAGTTGCTGTCGTACGTATAGAAACTGAAAGCCGGACGCGTCATTAGTGCGGCATGGGCATGCTTCTTTTGTGGTCAAATCTGCTGATGAAAGTGTTACTGTTACAAGACGCGCTCACTAATGCGCCCAGGACGCTTGTAAGTTTACGGTCACACTTGCTTACACTGGGAACGTACATTTTGTGATAAGTGTATGAGGAACGGCAGAGGTCTCGGCAGGAACCTTGTTTACACACCGTTGATGCGGCGTTTTGCGGCAGCATGTACAGTCATATCGATTTGGTAGAGATGTAGAAGCATGAAACAAGGGTAAAGTGGAGTGCATTGGTTGGTTTTTGAATGCACTGACACAACATCTACAACCCAAACCAGGCATGGTAGATAGCCTCGTCACGAGTGGCCGAGCATGGCACACACTCAGATTCGACTCAGACATCCATCCCATGCGCAGAAGTTGAAACCAAACTGGAGGCAGGTCATAGGGATGCAGAGCTGAGCGAAGGTGGTGAGTAGCATCTACGAGATGGCGACAAGTTCTGCAATTAACCGACCAATAATCAGGTTTAGGGCCGAGTGAGCATGGGAATCCTTTCTACTTGGTGCGTATTCAACCCAAGTCTACAGGAAGCCAAAATACTTGTGGCGCATCTGCGAATACCCGTCTTGAGGTGATCATGATATCGGACCTCAAGCGTTGGCTCTTCTCGAGCCAACCAGAACCAAAGTAGTCAAGCAGATTCCCCATAAATCGAGGATCATTTCAGCCATCGTCAGTATCCAGTTTTTTTTCCTAATGGAGAGAACTTGAGATGTGCCGCGCGGGCGCAATTGATCAACGGCCTTGTCTTGAAACATTATCTTCGTGTGATCTCGGCTGGTGTTGAAGATGTGCACGTTACAGTGGTTAGCCATGGTATTTGCCAATACCTCGTGTGGATAAGGAGGTGCGATATGGTTGTGTCGGCACGAATGGGTCGGTGTGGACGGCGGCTTGGGATTGGGGAACGGGCGCGAATGGGCTGCGCGTGTGGACCACGAATGAGGAGGCTGGCACGCAGTGCAATGCAGTTTGCTGGAACTGGGGGCACGAACGGTAATGCATTGATGGGTGGTCAGGGCGTCATCGCAGTGGGACGAGTGTACTGTGCGGTACAGTGTGTGCACTCGCTCTGAGGTGAATGGGTGGGTGCAACAGATCCGAGCAGGCAGACTACGTAGACTGGTTCGGACCAAGCCGTCCAAAAGAGGCAGCCGCGACGACGGCCTTGCCGCTTTCTCGCGCCTCGATGTGCATAGTCCAGTTGGGTTGGCACGAATGGCTGCGTGGGTCGGGAAATGCGATTGAACATTCAATATTTCAATGCCATTGGCTGTGTTCGGATGATTGTCAGGCCTTCAGGTGACTCTGAATAATCAACGAGCTACATAAGAAATTACACAGTCATGTATACTATCGAAAAACATCCTGGGTTTTGCTTCAGTGCGAGTCCTTGATATCTCAAACATGTCAGACAAGGTCACCAACGATCGCCTCAACCAGGGACCAAAGAAACATGAATGCACGATCAACAGAGAAACATTGTCCAGCATCGCTATCCTAGTAACCCGGGTGTGTCAGGTTCGCAGGGCACAGTTGGTACCACTCCTCTGTACCACAAACAATCAGACTCGGCAAGCCAGCTCACGACGCAACATACCTGGTGCTACTTTTCCTTGCTCCTTCGCCGCCAAGCTCGGCGCCTCTGCCAGCACGACCGCAAAGCCACTACGCACGAGAGTATGAGTATAGGATGCCACTGCTTGTCGGAAAGAACGTACTGTGATAGATGCCAGTCAATGTGGCTAGACACTCACGTGTGAGAATCGAGATTGCGATCTAATAAGGCTCTCGGAGGAGTCGCTTACCAGTGAAGGAACCAAGGTCCGGCATTGTTCGTGACGAAACGAATGGTCACGTTATCTGTAGAGCTATTGCCTAGGGATACGACATCGCGCCGGACGGGATTGACAAAGTTCGCGATACTACTACCCGCAACCTTCACGACGCTAAATGCGTGCTAAGCAAACGTTGAGTCAGAGGCAAGACAGGACGGGATGAATTACATACGCCATGCAGATGCATAGGATGCTAAAACGAATACAAAGTCAGTATGGGATAACGATTGAAAAACTGAAACTGGCACATAC
>JBBPSB010000722.1:0-12126 GCA_038093375.1 Xerocomus brunneocitrinus
TGGATGTCTGCGCTTGGATGCGCCTGACCGACGGCCGCAAACGAAATCGCGTCTGGTATGCCAGAGGCATCGCGGGCCTCCCTCTGAGAACGAAGACGGTCGCGTGCACGAAGAAGAGCCGAGAGAGACGGTGCATAGGATGAGACGTAGATGTCCATGAGATTTTCATTTCCCTTTCGGTGTGGTCCCGCAGCGTGGAATGGGAGGAGGGTGAACTTCGACGTTGGACACCACCAGATGCGCGAGCCCGGCGGAAGCTGGACATCGTTTTGCAGAACAGCGGCGATTGGTTCAACAACGGATGACCATAGCTCGCGTAACATTTCCTTCACGTATAATTCCCTGTGAGGCCCGTACGCATGCGAGTCTTGTGTCAATTCCGATAATTGCGTGCATAGCTGAACAACATCATCGAGTGAGCAGCGAAGTGGAACATGAATGGGTGCGCGAGCGCAGAGAACGATGAGAGCGTCACAGCCGTACTCGCTTGCATTCACGATGATGATCGGTCCATACTCTGCGGCGCGCTGAAGATCATCGAATTGGGGAGGTAAGAGGAATCGCGAGAACCCATCGAGACTGCGAATCTTGTCCACTACGCGTTGCCATTCCTCCTGGACCCGCCAGTATGGATCTGTATCTTTGCCTCCACTTCGTTGAGCATGCTTCTTGAGGTCTGCACTCAACCGTGTGAATTTCCTTGCGAGTTCGCGTCCTCGGTTATCCTGACTCAACACAGCTAACGAGATATCAAATCGGGCCAGTTGATTCCACAGGATTCCTCGACCTTGCTCCAGGAGCTCAACAGCCCTCTGGAATTCACCATGCCTTGTAGCACATGAGAATGCATTGTTGGCCAGGTCAGCCACTCTTGCCTGCATTGTCTCATGTCTTGAGTCAAGTGTGGAGCTGAAGGAAGTGAAGTTATCCAATGTGTTGAGTGATGTTTGGTAAGCCTCCAAAACTGAGGTGTGGTTGTGCTTTTCAGCATCCTCAACCCAGGCCTGGCATGCATTCCACAGATATAGTGAAACTGCTGGACCACATTTCTTCAATAGCCTGTAGGTTTCAAAAGCCTCATCTACTGAAGGAAATGGCTGATCAGAAGATTGAGACCCTTGAGCAGATTGACATAAAAGAAGAATGGATTTTGCTAATGAGTGGGTATTGGATGCAAAAGAAGGGTGTTCCACTTGATAGGTATCCAATCCCTTCTTGAACAGTTTGATTGCTATGGCCAGATCAGAGTGGTTTGTTGTTCCATTGTAGCGAGCCTTGTATAACAATGCCAGATTTGTGAGAGCAAGCCCATGAAAATGATGGCCTGGTGGACAGAGTTGCAGAGATTTTTCTTGAAGATCAATAGCTCTGTTTAGATCAGCCAAGTTACCCGATTTCCAATACTGTTCCCTTATAGAATCCGAAAGGTTATTCACAGCTATATAATGTTCTGGATCACCTTCTGGACAAAGTTCAAGCCTCTTTTCCTCCATTTCAATAGCCCTATTCAGGTCTGCAATATCTTGTTGTGTATAGTAGCGATTCCACAAGGATGTTGCCAACTCTCCAAGAGCCATTGCATGACCTGAGTGGCCTAATGGACACAAACCAAGCCATTTCTGCTGTATGTTTATGAGCCTGTTTAGGTCTCCCCTATTTTGCTGAATGATGTAATGCCTTCCTAAGGAAATTGCCAGTCCCTCAAGGGCTTGAACATGTTCTGGATGGCCCAAGGGGCAAAGGTCAAGTCTAGTCTGGTAAATCTCAATAGCTCTTTTGATGTCTGCAATATTCCCCTTTTGATCATAATAGATTACATAGGCAACTGCCAGATTATTCAGAATGCCAGTATGGTTTGCATTGTTCAAAGGACACAGGTCCAATTTTGCCAGTTCCACCTCAATTTTTGTGGATATGCTAGCTGTATTTTTGGACCACTTTCCAAAGTTGTATAGTTTGTCTCCATATGTATTCAGCTCTGGAAGACAGTCATGGCCATCTGGTACAATCTAAAATGCATATTCAATCACATATGGGATGAGCTGTAATACTGAACTCACCAACACATCACATGCCCTACATGTAATTGACAGTGTTCCATGACCAACAGAGAGTCCATGCAAATTGCCTAAAGCATTGTCAACAATTGTATGTAGGAGATAGAAATAGCAATTACATTGCCATGTATTACCAGACTCCAAAAGGCTGGCCACATTTGTAACTACTTGGTCACCCAATGATTGTTTGTCCCAGTCAAGGGTAAGTTCCTCTGGAAGAATGCATATAGCAATCCCAACAGAAGTGGAGGGAGGTACAGAACTATGATGGAAAGGGATGAGGAAGCACAGTTGCAAGTATGCAGTAATACTTACAAGAGGAAGGGGTGGTCCCAGGTTACTGTCAGGGCATCCTCTGAGAGTTTTCCAGAGCAAGTTATTTTTGACAGATCACCAACAGTAAGAGTGACATGGATGTCTTGTTTGGCAAGTTGAGATGAGACAGTCAACTGACCAACTTTGTGAAAGAAGTGAGAATGCAGAAATCAAATGATCAATAGAAACATACCTATGAGTTGGAAGGTAACATTTTCAGGGTTATTCTGGTTCATTGGTAAAATATGGATGAGGATGGCTATGAAGTAGAATGTCACAAAGAAGATAGTGGGAAAAGATGGGACACAGGGAAAATCTGAGTCAGAAAATGAGACAGAAGGGTACAGAACTATGATGGAGATCAGATAGGGCTACCAATAATTTTTGGGTGGTAATAAGACGAGGGCCAAAACTCTGGCACAACACTAGGGAAGGAGGTGAGATTTGGCGGCCCGGGGTTTGACTGGACACAATCAAAGTGTCGGAATCGAGGACGTGGGGTTGGGAGTTTGATGCACAGGTATGTGTCAGATGACAGAGGGCAAAAGGCAATACAAATGTGGTAACAGCAAGGGCAGAGGTAGGCTTTTGGTTGGGCAGTGGCGGTAATTGTAGCGTGGCAGCGGTGGAGAATGCGGGAAATCAAGATGGGGTAGGTGAAGCTGGCAGAAGACTAGGCGAGGACAGATAGGCAGAGTAGGTAGGGAGACAGCAGGCGATTGGACTGGGACGAGCTCGATAAGAAAGGAACACCAAGATAAAATTATAAGACTCACGGGAAACAGATTGGAGAACAACAGAGACGGAACAGGCGCAAGAAGGGAGAACGATGAAATGGGGAAGGCGATCAGGACTATGCAGAAGGCGAGAGAACGCCTAAGGCCGTACAAGCACGAGATGAGTGATTCGGGGTGATCTGGAATGTACCTGGCTCACAGGGAATACGACACCCGCAACGGAGAAAAGAGCAGGCGCCGGATTGGACACGATCGACTTAGATGGCTAGTGGAGGTAAGGGTGATGGAATATTGGCTTAGCAATCAGACGGGGCGAAGTTCGCGGTGAGGTATTATGAAGAGTATGCAGCAAACAGTAGAGCAGATGAAACGGAGATGGGGGAGATGAGAGGCAGGCGAAGTGGAGGAGAGCACGAGAGGAGGAAGGGGCGACAGCAAAGTTGGAACGGAGACAGCAACTTAAAAGCAGCGAAACGGGTAGGGGAGTACGGAGAGGACAAGCGGTGCAGGGCGGGGTATCTGTGCAGGAGACGGGAAGAACACTGTTTGGGGGATCGGGGGATGGGGAGGCGCTAATTTTGGCAACGAGAATTTGAGGGCTAGGCAATACAAAAGGTTATCATGGGACGATAAGGTATTGCATACGATATAAAGGATGAGACAAACGAGAGATGGAAGGCAGTATTACGCACTCACGTAGGGGGGGGCAGATGTGGTGTGGGTAGGATGATGGACGTTGATTGTGCGCCGCAATTTAGCCCGCGGGAAACCACATTGTCGCTGTTTAATTGATATGAATGCGAAATAGACTGGAAAACCGAAGAGAGCATGCAAATCGATGGATCTATGCTAGACCGGGAAAACTATAGTACGTGCAGTGGACTCATCAAGGCCTGGCGTTGCTGCCTCCACCATGGGCTAACCCTGGTTTTCTTTTTTCGACTGTGAGAGCTCTCCGCGCAACGGTGTAGTAATGGTAGTGAATTCGTATTCAGAGGGAATGATTTCCAAGACCAATTCTTTGCGACCAACTCATGCCACTGCGCCAATTCGGCTCGTGGGGTCCAATTCGCCTTCGCTGGTACGTTCACCTTATCACTTCCCGTTCCGACCGCGTCCATCTTTCCAACAAAACCCCACACCAAACCTCAAAAACAGGCTTGCGGATGGGCAAAAACAAAAAATACAGCGTCCCTGATGAATCGCACCTCTGCCTCCCCGTTCATCCCAGCGCAGGGACGACTCCAATCATCGACACGCACACGCACCTCCTCACAACATTTTCTGCTTACAAGAATAAATACCCGGCTGGAAGATACGAGACAGTGTGGGATTTCGTTCGGGGAGTGTATGGCGGACGGAACGTCAAGGCGATCGTGGACGTGTGGTGCGAAGCGCCCGTGCAGCGCGCATGGAAGGAGGTGGCGGATTCAGCGCTGAGCTCGCAAGACAGAGTTCGCAAGTGGGACGGTATCGAGTACTGGTTCGTGATGGGTAAGTCGCATCGATCACGTTGTGTCTGTGCTCTACTGACCTGGGATACCGCCTGGTCCGTTGTCTCATCGAACAGGTGTTCATCCGTGCGTCGGTTCTCCCACCCTCTGCCAATGGACGCATTTGTAATCGGGTCATTTCGTTCCTTTCAGTCACGACGCGCGGCTGTACGATGACGCGGTCGAGCAATCGATGTAAGTCCATCCTCGGATTTCCTCGTCACGACGCCGCCCTCACCCTATCAGTCTTGAAGCCATGGCCCATCCTCGTTGCGTGGGATGGGGCGAAATCGGGCTCGACTACCACTATGACAACTCGCCCCGCCAGCTCCAGCAACGCGTCTTTGCCAGACAGCTACGCCAAGCGGTCAAGCTCGGAAAGCCACTTACGATACATACCCGAGAAGCGGAAGAAGACACGGAACGGATACTCAAACAAGAAGTGCCCACCGATCACAAGGTGCGCATTCCTCCACCCTTCCTTAGGTTGGGAGGCGCATTGACGCTAACGTCACGCCTCGTCTTGTAGATCCATATTCACTGCTTCACTGACTCACCCGATTTCGCCCGACGGCTGCTAGACCATTTTCCCAACCTCCACGTCGGTATCACGGGCGTCATTTCCTACTCGACGAATCTCAACACCGCGGCGTTTGTGCGCCAATTGGCCGAGACAGGTGGCCTAGATGGACTGCGCATTCTCCTCGAGACGGACGCGCCGTTCATGGTACCTTCGAATATCTATGGGACGCTGCCGCAAGTCAAGGGGAGACTTCCGCTCTGCCATTCGGCGATGATCCCGTGGGTAGCTGATTTCACAGCGGGCATTATTGGAGGTGGGTTGGACACAGTAAAAGTGATGCAGCGGGCGAACCAGAATGCGCGGTCAGTATACGGTATTGATATATCCTAGTACCATGGAAGAATGCCGGGGTGAGCAATGTCGATTTTTGACGCGAATGCATCAATGCTGTCTCATTTTTTGAATGCGTGGTACATTGTACCAGACGGGATTCTACACACTATCAGGCGCCCTCGCCCTCAAGCTGGCAGTACCAAGGAAATGACCTCCATCTCTTCCAAGTTGCGTCCCTTGGTCTCGGATATCGACGCGTCGGCACCTCAAATACGTCGCGTGGAGTCATGCTGCCGATGATGATGTCGAACGGTATGACACCTTGGCCCAAGTTGGCTTTGATGTTCTGTTGCCCTGCCATGACAGAGTCTAGGGGACTGCTTTAGGACACTCCTAGAACATTGCCCTTCCCTACCTCTGCTCGTTCACCTACGTAGCACCCATCATCAACCTCAAGAATACCCAAGTACTTTGTGGTGGTTTCAACCATTCAAGTGCCTTGTTCATACATGCATCAAACCATTGGCTATGATGTGTATCGATTATTGGCGCTGTAGCTTTGGCGGAGTTCTGATTGAACTAGGAACAATGACCGGACAAAAAGTCCCGACGAGAGTGGCGGCATGTGTAGTAAGCAGAGCACTGGGGGAAAGAGTAATGTGGCCAGCAGCGCTGGCGTCTTCAAGATTACTAGAAATGAAAAAGGCTACATGAAATAGAGACAAGACCGTGTGCTAGTACTTGTCCTTGCATATCATGACCTGTTCCCTCTACATTATTCTACGTATGCATCCGCATCTGCGTATCGTAGTCGGTTCTTCTACTAATGTAATCGATTCCGATACAGTTGTGTGTATTCAACGCGAGCAAGGTCCTAGACCTCGCCACCTTGTGTCAAGTTCAAATAACGCCGCGCGCATTTTGCAGACGCGGCTCTGAAAAAAAAATTATCCTAGTGGGAAGCAAAGGTCCCCGAGGAAGAAGAGGACGGAGAACCGATAGAATAACCAGAATAGTCAAAGGGCGGTATCGCCATGGGGAACAGACAAGGGGAGCCATAACCCATGGGGAGGGCAGCCAGGGCGGAAAAAGGGTCGGTAAAACTCGTGCCGACCGCAAAACGTTCTAGTTCTGTCAATTCTTGCAGGTTGAACCCAGGATCGGTGACGCCAGGTATGAATGTCTGGGTCACAACGCGTGAGCGATCAGGGGTGAGATACTAGGAAAGATACACATACGGGCTTGTTGTCAAAGAAGGCCAAGTTCGGCGCTGGGTAAGAATCAGGGCTCTGGTTGAAGTCTGGGAGAGGGTACGCGGGATCCACTAGAGACGGATCGATCTGCGGTAAACTGAACCAGTCAAGGCCTTGGAGGGGCAGCAAAGGATTATAAGCCGCTAGCGCTGGAGCGGTTGGCTCGACAGCGGACTGTTGTGCGACCGAGTGATACATGACGGTTCGACTTGGGCGACGTTGCATGTCGTCTTGAGTGACACGAGCGGGACTCCATTCGTCCAATGGAGAATGCGATGGAACTGGAGCAGCGCCGACGGGGGGACAAGACGAAGAGCGCCTTCGAGGTATAGGCTGGGGATACGGCCGTGGGCGTTCAGCCTGGCGATGTGATTTAGGCTGATCCGCGGGCGAGCCCATTCGCGACACCTGGTGCCCAGGGCGATCTTCCACATCATTCTTGGTTTTCTTGGTTTTAGGGACACCGTGAGTTGGTGCGTACTTGTAGTCGGGATACAATTTAGCGTGCTGCGCCTTTTCTTTAGCAGCAAGCTCGAGCCATGGCTTCTTCTCAGCTGCGGACATGTCGCGCCATAGATCTCCAGCGACGCGGGAAATGTTTGTATCATCTAGGTCTGACCTTGGCATCGTCCTCCGTTGATAAACGAAATCACAGCGGAAGAGGATAAAAGGGTTGCGCGGACGGGGAACATGAATACGACCGTTGACTAGGCGCGTGGCTCTGGTTTGTGCGACGCCAGACGAACCAGGCAGAGGAAGTTGTTTCGTAGGACCACGGATCGGCGCTGTAGCAGAAAGCCCAGGTAATTCGAGAGCCCCTGTGAAAAGAAAATACGGGGGAACTGCAATGTTGTCCGCGCACAACGTTGGCGCACAGTGAGGGAGCTCACTCGCAGCACGCTGACAGGCGAGAGGAGAATGTATGCGGCGGCGAGACAGAAAAATGTCGCAGGTATCATCGAGGCTTCTCCTCTTGCTCATGGTGTGGTGAAAGTAAAGAGGAGAGATGTTGGGTGCATTCAAATGGGGTGGTCCTTTGTGACGCTGAGCCTATGCGTGAACATCTCCAAGGGGGCATTCGTGAAAGGGAAAGACCCTATAGAACCTGCAGAGCGTGACAGGACAAAGGGGCCTACCAACCTGGACAGATCTACGAGCGACAGGCGACGAGGGGGTGGTTCGCTGAGTCGTATGTTTTCCAGTCCGCCCAATTGTCGTCCTCATTTGGGCGGTCGCGTAAACTCCCCTTTGACGAACAAGAGACCATTAACCGCATGGCGTCGTAGTGTCCGAGGTCATTAACCCATGGAGGTGGAAGCCAACTTGAGTTTCTAACATATTGGCTTGATTTTTTTTTCTTCGGCACCACTTCTTGGCATTCATACGTCGTCGTCACAGAAAGTTTGTTATGCAGGTTCAGAGAAATGACTTGATTCCAGTAGGGGACTGACGATACTTGCGACTAATAGTCCCGTGTGAAGTCGTGATAAGATAGCTGATAAGATCAACGTGAGTCAACTCCAACTTTTTTCGACTTCCGATCGTTGGATGCAAACCACCCAAACGAAAGACAGAATGTCTCTTCTCTCTCATCCTTCTATTCGCGGTACGACGAGATTGTCGTCGACGCAGAAAAAAATTGATGTCTTGCAGATGGCTGGTACCACGAAATCTCCTCGCAATGGCCGGGACAAGCGATCACACTCAAAGTCAACAAAATTCTCCACGTGGAAAAATCTCTCTACCAAGATGTCCTCGTCTTTGAATCTGAAACATACGGTAACGTATTGGTTCTCGATGGTGTCGTACAGTGCACCGAGCGCGACGAGTTCTCGTACGTAGCCGAATCCATGACTACATTGCCTCTGCCGATGCGTACGTGATAGGTACCAAGAAATGATCGCGCATCTCCCTCTCGCAAGCCACCCGAACCCCAAAAAAGTGCTTGTCATCGGAGGTGGCGATGGTGGCGTCGTGCGGGAGGTCTTGAAACACAATTCCGTTGAAGAAATCGTCCTTTGCGACATTGACGAGGTTTGACATGCACATCTCCAGATCCCATGTCTTGATCTCGATTTACAGGCCGTCATCCGAGTCTCCAAGTTGTACCTTCCGCACATGTCCTCGCTTTTGAAATCTCCCCGTGTAAAAATCTTTATTGGAGACGGATTCAAATTCCTCGGAGAAAACGAAGCGACATACGATGTCATCATCACGGACTCCTCCGACCCTGTTGGTCCCGCGGAATCCCTCTTCCAAAGGCCGTACTTTCAGTTACTTTACAACGCGTTGGCACCAGGTGGTCACATTTCCACACAGGCCGAATGTCTTTGGCTCCACCTGCCTCTCATCGCCAAGCTGCGCAACATGACACGTGAGATTTTCCCAGTCTCGGAATATGCGTTCACCACTATCCCGACATACCCCTCTGGACAAATCGGGTTCATCGTGTGCTCAAAGGAGAAAGGTAGAGATCTCACGGAACCACTTCGAAACGTCAAGGATACGGTTTATTACAACGAAGAGATCCATCGCAATGCTTTTGTCCTCCCCGAGTTCGCCCGTGTGAATCTCGACGAGGGAAGGGACATCCGACCGCTCTTTGGCAGGAGTGCTCTGGCTGCGCAAGCAGAGGGGAAAAAGACGCGCAAAATTCTGCTTCTCGGATCTGGTTTCGTGGCACGTCCCTGTGCCGAGTACGTCGTCCGCGACCCATCCAATGAGCTGGTAGTCGGTTGGTATACTTCTTTGGTCGCATGACGGAAGCTAATCGACCCTTAGCATGCCGGACGCTCAGTCGTGCAAAGACCCTGGTTGAAGGCCTTCCGAACGCCGCTGCCATCTCACTTGACGTCAACTCCACGGCTGAGCTTGAGGCGCAGGTGGCTGCGCACGATGTCGTTATTTCCCTGATTCCCTATACCTACCACGCCCAGGTCATCAAGGCTGCCATCAAGGGACGTACGCATGTTGTGACGACGAGCTATGTTTCCCCTGCGATGAAAGAGCTTGATGAAGCGGCCAAGGCAGCCGGAATTGTGGTCATGAATGAGATTGGACTTGATCCGGGTATCGATCACCTTTATGCTGTCAAGACCATTTCAGAAGTCCATGAAAAGGGTGGCAAGGTATGGATCAAAACTCCCGGATAAGCGATGCAGATGATCATGGATATGGACAGATCAAACATTTCGTGTCCTACTGTGGTGGGTTGCCTGCGCCGGAATGCTCTGGAAATCCATTGGGGTACAAGTTCTCCTGGTCATCGCGAGGCGTCCTCCTGGCTTTGCTGAACTCGGCTTCATACCTATCGGAAGGCAAGCAACTCGACATCGTTGGAAGCGACCTCATGCAGTACGCCAAGCCGTACTTTATCTCTCCTGCGTTCGCGTTTGTGGCCTACCCCAATCGCAACTCTGTTCCATTCCGCGAGTTCTACGGCATTCCAGAGGCGGAGACCATTGTTCGTGGTACTTTGCGCTACCAAGGATTCCCTGAATTCATCAAAGCACTGGTTGACTTGGGTTTCCTTGATGCCACGGAGAAGGAATGGCTAACGGCGGACCTCACGTGGGCAGAGGTGACTCAGAAGGCCATCGGTGCCAATGACGCATCTGAGAGGTGATTAAAGACGCGCCTCCCGTCACCCGTCACTGATCCCCACTCAGCGCGCTCGTCTCGCACATCAAGTCCGTGTGCAAGCTCCCCAACGAGAGCGAGAGCACTCGCATTATATCTGGGTTCCGATGGATTGGACTGTTCTCGGCTGAGAAAGTCGCTCCGAGAGGAAAGAATCTACTAGATACTCTCTGTGGGCAGTTGGAAGGATTGATGAAATACGAGCAAGGCGAACGCGACCTTGTCATGCTCCAGCACAAGTTTGTCGTAGAATGGGCCGATGGAACAGAGGTAAAGACTTGACGCTGCGAGAACGATACGTGCTGACGATGCGACAAGCAAACGCTGACGTCGACGCTGGAGCGATACGGACAGCCTTTTGGTCACTCGGCGATGGCGCTGACGGTTGGTCTTCCGTGTGGAATTGCTACGCAGCTCGTTTTAGATGGTGTGATCAGTACCCCGGGCGTTCTTGTGCCCTACACCAAGGACATATCTGAGCCCATCCGAGCCATCCTGGAGAGCGAAGGAGTAGGCCTGGTCGAGAGGGTTTTGTAGTTGTTCTATCAAAGTGTACATTCTAGCAAAATCTATCATTCTTGGTTGACGCTCGTATTCATGGCCAAACCATCGCCATACGACCAATATCGCACAGAGACGACTGATCTCCAGGCAGAAACGGAGGCGATCCTCCTCAAGTATCTCCCGCCCGATCCAGCGTCGCCGCCACCGCTCCAGCGACAGCAGCACCTCCAATTTCTCGTCCGAAATTTCACCCAGGGCTTCCCATCGCGCTACATTGGCCAAGATGCGAGCCAGCCGTGGCTGCTCTACTGGACGCTCCAAAGCTTCTGTGCGCTCGGCGTCGTCCTCGACCCTGATAGCAAGCAACGGTGCGCCACTCGTCCTAGTCACACTGTTTTATCTGACCGCTCGCTTGACAGCGCGATCAACAAGATCCTGAGATGGCAGCACCCAGAGGGCGGGTTTGGCGGTGGCCAGGGCCAGGCGGCGCATCTCCTGCCCACCTACGCCGCCGTCTGTTCGCTCGCAATCGTTGGTCAACCAGGCCCAGGAGGCGGCTGGGACGAGATTGACCGGTGCGGCATCGTCTCCGCCTTTCATTCAATTCAAGTAACACCCAATCTTGCAGAGAGAAACTATACGCGTTCTTCATGTCGCTGAAGCAGCCCGACGGGTCGTTCCTCGTCGCCCACGACGCCGAGGTCGACGTCCGGTAACGTCCCGCCTTCACCTCCGCTCTCGTCTCGTCTCACGCACGACACAGCGGATTATACTGCCTCCTCGTCGTTGCGCACCTCCTGGACCTGCTCACGCCCGAGCTGCTCGAGGGCACCCCCGGGTTCATCGCCTCGTGCCAGACGTACGAGGGCGGGTTCGCGTCGGCGTCGCAGCCGTACTACGCCGTCCAGGACGGGGCGCGCATCCTCGCAGACGTGCGGCCGGCCCTCGGCGAGGCGCACGGGGGGTACACCTTTTGCGCGCTCGCCTCGTGGATCATGGTGCAGCCCCGCCTGGCGCAGTCCCACTCAGAGACGCCGCCGTCGATCGACTACAAGCGCCTGCTGAGGTGGCTTGTGCACATGCAGGGCGCCGAGATCGAGCTGGGCGGGTTTCGCGGGCGGACGAACAAGCTTGTCGATGGGTGCTATTCGTGGTGGGTCGGCGGGTGTTTGTCTTTTGGCTACCTTTCTGTATACTTTCAATTAACCGAGTTACTCTCTCAGCTGCCTTGAAATATTTCATCCCTCTTTTTGCTGCCCTCGCGACTCAGAG
>JBBPSB010000723.1:0-12125 GCA_038093375.1 Xerocomus brunneocitrinus
GGGAGGAGGGGGGATGATGGGAAGGAGGCAGGCAGGCAGGCAGGTAGGGAAGGGGGGAGGCAGGCAGGCAAGGAGGCAAGGGAGGAGGCAGGCAGGCAGGGAGATCGGGAAGGGGGGAGGGAGTCTGCCTGTGCAAAAAGTCAGATATTTTTGAAAATATAACATAATGTATAGAATTCTCACAAATTTATACATTTTATGGCAATTATCAGGTTAAGGTTTTTCCTTATGCCACTCTGGGTTGCTTTCTAAAAGTGAATGTTTGTATATTGTGATAAAACTTGAAAATGTTAGATATTCTCAAGTTTTTATGACAATTTATGAGAATATCTAGTATTCTTGTAAATTATCCAGGGGAGGTTTTTCCTGATGCTCATACCCCTGTCCTTGTCCTCGCTCTCGCCTGCAGCCCAGCCTGCTCGCCGGTCGTCCTCCAGCTTACTACACACCACTCAAGGGTATGATCCGGATGGACTTACATCTCAGTTACTTGGCGATCTCACCTGTGGTGCAGCCAAGAGACCCACAAAGCTCCAAGAGTGGAGCAGTGACCTCATGGGATCCACCGGTTGAACAGCCGACACACGGAGCTCGGCTATTGGGCAATTCCTAGGTCAGGTTTAGAATGCTCCGCAGACCTCAGTGTTGTCTGAATCAAGATTGCGCCAGTGCTCCTTGCGCTATAAAGAGGTGAACTGCAAAAACCCTCAGGTTGCTTTACTGAACCATAATGTCCCACCTAGGAAACGAAGACGCATCTACGGTCGCAAACTTCAAGTGGCGCATTGCAGCGTTATAGGATGAGAATCGGATGTTGTAAGAAGGAGCCGAAAAACGACAGTTGTATACCATTTTCACTTTATTTTGGTGCCTGCAGTGCTATTGTTTAACAGGCTAGCCGATAAATATGTCTTATCAGGTCGCGCGATCAGGCGTCTAGTCTGTCTTGCTGATCGTGTGGAGGACCTCATTGCGGAAGCCGATCATCGTGCATGCGAAGATGAACCTCAGCAAGAACCCACTGATGAGTGAGTTGTTATCATATACATTTGTTCTCTGTTGACAGTATTTAGAGAGAACTGTCTATATTGTAGCTATCGAGAGCTACTGCGATGGATTCCATCCCTGCGACAATATCTTTCGTCCGAGGACAACACCAGCAATGACGTAGAGGACATTTGCAAGAGTGTAAGAGTCTGTCCTGTGAACGACCTACTTCTAATACTTCCTCAGCTCAACAAAGGCGCAAATGGCACTCACGGTGATGACGTGTCAGGCCTCAAGGCTGCAGTTATCCCCTGGTTGACAGCCTTATACCCAACCCCAGGACCCATGCCAAGTATGCGAGACAAAAGTGGCCGTGGTTTCTAACATGATGCTACTGGCCGACTTCTTTGTCCTGTGGAGTACGACTGGGACAATGATGAGTAAGTACTCTCATACTCCGTAAACGCATGGGAGGGCTAAGATAATGTAGGCATAAGTCTCATATCAGAAACTGCCACCCTGACTTTCTCGTGACGGACTACTCCTGGCCCCGTATAGTGTACGAAAATGAGCAATACAATCCAGCCAACCCGTGCAAGGGTCTATCCAAGAATGCATTGCTATTGAAGGTCAGCGAAAACTTACTTTTGTTCATGAAATGCTGTTCATCAGCTCCATAGGCATTCAAGTTTATATTCACGTCCCCTGGCTCCGCCGATTCTGATCATCAGATAAATGTCAATGCTACTCCTGTGCAAACCTCAGGCTCCGGACCGGTCCACAAACGGCAGAGGATCTCTGACGAAAGGCGCACCCGTTATCATGTTGCTGTGCTGTTAGGCATGAAGGCGGTCACCCTGTGGTCTATTGCATATGCTGCAGTACAGGCATGTATTGTTGAGCTTCACATTGACTGCACTTAATCACAACCATTTTCAGCTGTGCTTCGCGCTCTCCAGCCTTACATTTTGGAACATCGAGGACACTCATTTCAACTTTGAGGCATTTTATTACAACATAGTCTCTTATTTCGAGGATGCGCAAAGCTCAGAGGAAAAGAAGGAAATCAGTGATCTTCTGTTGTGGTGAAACCGGTATGGCTATTCCTTTACACAAATCATTACTGAATCAACTTCTTAGTCATGTTTTCGGACGCACTAATATGTCAGAGTACCGCCCACAGGCAAGGGAAAAAATGTCAGTGGCGGAAACCTTGAGGAGGCGATGTGGGGTTTGAACGTTTGAACTTATCGATGATTTGCTGTATCTGTAGAATACACCTGTATTGCGATAATTGCTGTTTATATGATTTGGAAGGTCCAGTATCATCGCGGCGATTGTTCATCTTCATTGGCGTGGACAGGCTGAAGCTCACGTATCAATTAGTTATGCCTTTCGCAGAGTAAAATTATGGGTCCACATTGCCCTCAGGTTCTGGCTGCCCACTTGGGGTGTCAATACAACAATTACACGTATGGATGGCTATTGGTACTGTACTTGGCATCCCTGATGAACTTGCGGAATTTAGGGTCAGTAGAAACAGAAATCTAGTTAGGATTATAGCACATAACAACTTGACAAGGAGATATTGATTGGCTGTTACTGTAGACACGCTACTCGATCAACGCCTACACCATGATGCTAGAACAATGCTCAGTGTCCCCAAAGTGCTGCCATCTTCTGATCAAAACAGATCTTGAATGCATGAACCCCAAATTATCACTGTGAGAGTGACTTGGGATCAATGGATAAATTTATTGAGCACAGAAGTCACACGAACACGCTATCGGAGCTGGCGAATGGTGTACAATAGATGTGCATTATAAATCATTATCTGAGAGCAATAATTTCAATAGTGTGTCAAAACAACAGCGATCTGCTGCTAATTAGTATAAGGGGCTGGGTTTCTAAACTAATACAATGTCCCTTGCAATAATTTCACACATTATTAGTATTGTTAAGTATGTTGAACGTTGTGGGCCGTTATCTGAGAGAGATAAATTTGGAAATTTCGACAATTCCACAGCTGCATCAGAACAACAGCAATCTGCTGCTAATTGGTACAAGGGGCTGGGTTTCTAAACCAGTATAATGTCCCTTGCAATAATTCCATGGATTATTAGCATTTTCAAGTATATAATGTGATTAAAAGAGTTGATAAACAACTTTCGCATCCAGTGATGAAGAAGATGAAACCGAGGATGAAGAGACGGACGAAGAGACGGACGAAGAGGCTGGGAGTATCGTTGATGCAGATGAGGATGAAGATAGGAATGGCAGTGGTTCTGCCTTCAAGTTCTGATGCGCGTGAGGTTGAATCGTGTAGATTTATTAGCTACAGCGCCAGCTGCATGTCCCTGTCACCGCTCCTTGCGTCACCGGTGTACGAGTTCCTCGCGCCAAGGCTGATGGCGTATGACACCTAATGAGGAAATCTCCCAGGGCTCTGATCAAACGAGGTTCTGGCTCTTGTCTGCAGGCTGTGAGCGATACTTGCGACTGGGCGCGACAGCTAGTCGGAACAGACGAACGCAGGCCTGCAGAGCACTCTAACTAACCCAACCATTGTCGGACCCCGCCGACATCCGCGCGTGGCTGCATGCCAACCACTTCGCAAGTGCGTTTGAGCTCTCACACAATGTGTTCACAGGCGGCTTGTACACCCCCAGAGTCTGCCTACTACACCACCACCACCCCTGGTCATCCCTCGCCCAACAACAGCTTCTCTCCCCCGCCTACAACCTTAGCGGTGGGGGGCTCTCTTCCGATGGTCTCACTTCTGGCAGGCGCAGCTGCGATAACATGCCCCTTCATTAGTCCACAGTGTCCCCGTGCTTCTTCCGTCCCCCAATCTTATTGTTTTACCCCCATAGCTCCTCCCACAACCCATTTGGCGGCCGAAGTGTCATGATACAGGTTGTACCAGGAAGATTCTGATGACGACGACGACTTCCAGCCTTGAAACACCGCCGTGTTCGCCATGAGACGATCCGTCATCTGTGCATCGAGTTCGAGCAGAGACGTCGTGACGAGCTTCACGGTGGCTACTGCAGGCTCAGAGATGCCCCTCCTGTCTTCAACCAGAAGCCGAGCAGGATCTTCCCTCCTCGACCGCACCACTACTCGCGCCAAGTGCCTTGAGATGACCGCACAACAGCTACAAACGAGGCTCCAGCAGACTGAGAACAAGGTTCAACAACTCGGCGCGTGCATATCCCTGCTTCATATTTACTCCCCCGGCTCACTCCCCACCCAGCGTCAACCAGGCGTTGATGCTTGACACCACCGAGCAGACATGCTGCCGCTGCCACTGCAGTCACCGCAGCTCCACAACAACCGCTCAACCTTTTGGTTGTTGGCCTCGCGTTGTCACGAACCTCAAAATGCCCCGTGTTGTTGGTTGCATCATCTTTCACAGATTGTTATTGCAGAGGTGACTCGCATGGCTGGAATACCTGCCTCGTAGCAGGTCAGATCACTAACAACAGATGCTTTGTACCACCCTTTTTTTATTCTGTGCTGTTTTGCGACACCCCCTCACCCTTGTGCCTCCCTCAGGTCGGCTGCCCCACCCCCATCTACCACTTATTAGCCATTAGTACCAGGCGACCGTGGGAATCTGCTTCAAGATATACCTCCCTCTATGTCTCAAGCGTTGAATTTCCGCTAAGCCGCCGGCCTTTCTCCTACCATCTGCAACATTTTGCGCAACCAGCGTGCGTCACTTGATGACGATGCATGGACGCTCCCATGGCCCTTCGAACACGCCCGCGCCGGAGTGACTAGGAGGTTCTGGGAGAGCGGCTCCAGCTGCAGTGAGGAGCAATGCACGTGGTATCATACACCACTTGCCAGCGTTTCACATTCGAGGGCCTTTGGTCAATGTTCGTTTCCACCTCTGAAGACCTTGGGGTCAGAAGCCGAAATCGGGCGCAACAGTCATGCCGCCAGTTGGTGAGCACACTCCTCTGTATATATGCGCCACTCTACTGACCCATCCACCACCAGGGGCCATTCCTCGTTTGGCTTCCAAAACTTGAATGACTTGAGCGTCGGGGCAAGCGACAGCGAGAAAACCGGTCTGTACATATGTGCTCTAGGGTGGAGGAACAAAGGTCCGTGCCAAGGGCGTAAGCTTAAAGGGATGACCGTTGTCAGGGGTCGTCCCCAGGCGGATCAACTCCTCCAGCCATTCCGCTCTCACAAGCTGAGTGGCCGATAGCAGAGATGTAGCCAGTGGGGCAGTCGGTTCGCATTTGGGGGTGAGATGGTGTGTCACAATCACGTTTGGCGACACCTGGCGCACACAAGCCCTCCTGCACAAGCACAACCACCGTGACATGCGTGTGTGTGCACGCGCCCAAGTCCAGCGTGACCACACAAGCATGCACGCATGAGTAATAGAAAACATTGTAAAGCTCGCCATCCCGTATTCGGATCTCTACGACCTCGACCTCGTAGTCTGTCATGGATGGTGTAGTGGACCAAGAATTGGAGATGAAACCCCTGGAACTGGGAGGAGAGGTGTGTGCAATGTCTGAGAGAATAATTAGCTGATCAAAAACCATAAGAAAAATGAGCTAACATCGACCTTCAATATACAAAGGAGGGACGGAGGGTCCTGTTGAGTAGACTAATTAATGCCCACACCTGCTCTAAGAGAAAGACAGACAGACCTGGTTCCGTATGAAACCGCTCTTTCGGTCAGGATGGGACGGAGGGCGCAGCTCGCGCTTGCGATGACTTCTCTTGGCCAGCTCTGGATCTGGATCAACCGCATGCTGCTTCCCTTGATGTCTTTCCTCGGCTGTGCTGCATTTTTCTCATCTTCTGCAGAGGAGGCAGGATCATGAGTGTGGCGATCACTGATCAGTTGTATCAATCTCCATGTTCTGGGGGTGGATGTCGTCCTGGGCGTCCGAGGATATGAGGATGGAGGTATGATCAAGGGTGTGGTCGTGGGAAGAGTGGTACCTCGTCATCCTCTCAGCATGAGTCGTCGTCCAGCTGGCTATCAGAGTAGTCTTCCTCCCCCTTGTCTTAGTAGGGGATTTGCTCGTAGCAGGCCCAGGTTGGTGTGATGCTGCATGGCCAATTCTGAAGTAGGAGGAGTAGGGTGAGTTGGGGTTGAAATCACTGTCGGGTTGCTCATCCGTGTTTCTGAGCCAAGTGGGGCCATCAATGTTAAAGTATTCGCGTTCCTGAGGGGTTGCACTGGACAAGAACCGTGGGTTCCTCGTAGGTGAGACAATTGAATCTAGACTTATCTAATGCGAAGGTGAGAACTTTAGCGGGTTTGGGGAACCACAACCGTTGGGATGAAGCTTGAGATAGTGACTATGTCATGAGACATTTGGATTTGAGACGGTTTTGCATTTCCAAAGGCGTCGAGGAGGGTGTGGAGGGCTTTGACCTGGGTTGCCATTCTGAGCTCTTTCTTGGAGTGGGAAGAAAGCTGCAGAACCTTGCCTACGAGGAGATGCAACGTAGATGTCTTTCCAGAGCTGGTTACACTGCTAGAAGGAAGGACGATCAGGAGAGCAAGCACTACACAACCAGGAGAAACAAAGACGAACTGGGACTGTTTAGTAACTATAAACACTCAAATTGGCTAGATATTACGCCATAGGCTGTAGTTCAACCTTTTGTCTGGAACAGATCCAAGTAAATTCTAAACTGCCCACTCCATGATGGCTGGTACGACAGACCTACTGGACGTCCAGCACAGGGCCGGTTGTCATCTTGGTCTGGTGGAGTGTGAGGACCTGTCTTGGGGGTTGGGGTGCAAACGGGTTAGCGAAGTGGTGTGAAAGTGGGGACTTCAGGCAGCCTATCAGTATTCCAAGGGGTAAGACCCCTTGGAATGACCAATCTGCTGTGCAGTGCCCGAATGCAGCGTGACTTTGCTTACATAAGCAAGTGTGACATCGTCCTCTGGGTTCAGGTAGTACAATATGGCGACATGCTGGGTATGTTTTTATAGTTGGGATGAAATCTATATGGCAATGTCTATACTTCTGAGTACTCATTTTCTCTTAGCAAACGAGCCCCTTTGAGATATTGAGATATTCAAGATCGCTATGTCGTCATGATCCCCCAATAAGGAAAGTGATATGACTCCGTCACCGCTTGTCCAAAGACATTGCTCTGCCATTTCACTTGTGCCTCGTTACGAGTCAGACCGGCCAGCCATGGCCAGTCCGTCTATGCAGCGAAATACATTCCACAAGGAGACCAAATCGCGACAGCCACTCAGGAATCCGTTCGAGTCTGGGACAGCAATGATGGCCGCTTACTAGTCAATGTGAGCATATGACCGGACCTGTGGGGTCTGCTCTGGTTCAACAACCACCTCTTCGTCAACACCAAGGATAACAAGATTAGGCAATTCGATGCATCCACTGGATCAACCATCTCCAAGTGGTCAGTTCCTCATGACGACTACCCGCGCATTGCCTTGTCACAACATGGGCAATTCATAGCATACTCTATGGAGAACAATCCCACCTTCTGGGACACTTCGACTCATGCCTGACTTGCCCTAATCCTGCACAGCGACGGAACACGTTCAATCGCGTTCTCTGAAGATGACTGGCTTGCTACTGTCAGACGTGCACAGAAAATCATCATCTACTTTTTTTATGTCATTGGAGTACATCCTCCTACGAACGGGTTTCCTTTTCTTATCTGAACCTCATGCACCAGGAGCCGGACATTCGTATCCAAAGCAAGTTTTGGGGCATTTCAGGCACCAATCTTGCCCCACTTAAATCCTGCAAAACGCTCGTGAGTGCTTCCTTACACTGTTCCTGTCGTCACACAAACCAGGTCTACTCTAAGCTTCGACTCCCCAGGTATCCTACCCTAATGTCCCAGTTGTATCACATTTTCCAAGGCAATGATTCAAAGACGTCCATCGGACCGTATTGGTAGTAACCTAGACGATCAATCCTCAACAGTCATCTTGTTACTATTCTAGATCCTAACAATGTGGTCCCAGGTGCATTCAAGGATGTCACCCGATCGTCTTTCACAGGTATATTTCTCACCTATACATATTATGCGATGAACATTTTTGTCCTAGGTACATAGTACCCTAATTTGCCCTCCCCCAAACCCGTCTGTATTTCCATCCTGCCAGTGCTCTTCACTCTTTCCCTCCCTCGATGACTTCTCCGAGCAGGTGTTTTGCAGATGCTAGTAGAATGCCATCAAGTTGATCTTCTAAATGTAGATCAGCCTCTCCGTTGGCAAGCTGCCAAACATAGTACCTGGGCAGAGTCTTCGGTCAGGTCATCGGCGATGGGTAATCCTCTGAATGTCAACACACACACCATTGTCAAGGCTCAAATCGTTTGAGAGAAACCAGTTCGAAATATGTTCTGTATGTTTCTACTTTCTCCACCCTTTTTCTGCATCAACGCTCACCTCATCATATGACACAGCTTTCCGAGCAGCACGGTCTCAACACCTACCTTCATTCCATCTGTCATCTCATCGTCCATTCCCAAGGTCGCCTCACCTTGGCTGCCCTACCTTCTGCATTTAATACCCATACCACGTTGACTTTCCATCTCCTTGTCTGGGAAACTCAGTGTCTCGCTCGTGACCCTTTTCTCGCTGACCAATTCCGTGACAGCATAGACAAGGGTGAAGGGGATGCCTTCAGGTATTCCGATCTCCTCCGATTTGTGGATCGCGTCTATCTCAGACCGCTTGAGCAATTCATCTTGGCTTATTCTATTGTTGCTCGTTCTACCCGCAAGGAGCTGGCCAGTCAGGCTGCCGCCCTCATTCATGTCGACTTTGAAAATGCTGTCCTCTCCCTCTGCCAACATCCCTCCTTCGACCACACCGATCTCTCACCTCAGCAAATTGCAAGACTCATGTCAAACTTGTTATCCAACTCCACTTCCGAAACCCCTGTGTTGGATACAACCCAGCGTCAAGCCCTCATTGTGGCTGTACAAGCCAAGTACAGTCCGGAAATAGTGATTCCTATCCTACAGCGCATCTTCCCCACATTCAGGTATGCTACATCATGTGCTATTCATATCGGGGCCTGACTAATATTCCACGCCTGTGCAACTTGGATTCGAGGGAGGATGTCCTTCATAAATTCTTTGTATGTCCCTACTCTGTGTTCTGAGGTGGAAATGCCGACATGGGCTTCATATATTTTGACGGCAGGTGGTTGGTGCTTGAATTGGTAGCGCTCCGTTACGGGTGAATTCCGGAACCAGGACTAGTACGTTGGTGAGAATGTCAAGTCTTGAGTAACCCGATATATCCAGGGAGGGATTCTTTCGATCTGAGTACCGGTGGGTAGTATCATGGATATCTAACTCGACGAGGCATTTAGCAGACCAAGCATTGAGTCTGGTGTTGAACTCACCTTTAATTTGGAGTCGTGATGTATGACGGGCTGACTAGGGGCCTCAGGTGGTCCTGTAATCTCCCATATCCCATACTGGCCTTTCATAATCAGATGAGACACTCTGTTCCAATCATCTAGAGGTATCTTAGCATTTAAGAATAGGGCAAGGAGTGAACTTGGATAAACTGAATTCCCCAATCAAGTTGGCCCCTTGAGCGTTTGGTGCCCATTCTCGGTAGACCCTGCCGCCTGTACCGCCTACAAGGGCACACTGGGATGAGCGTGAGCAACGGTTCCCGTTGTCGCCACTGCCGCTACCTGCGCGGATGGATACGACGGATGGACCACGTTCACTGAGTGCGCGATTGACAGATGTGTACCCGCCGCCTGCGTCTGGGGACAAGCGCGCATATGGAGCAAGAGAGTTTGAGTGTGGACGGTATGCTAGGTTGGATGATCGCCATGGGCCTGGGCATGGGCCAGGACCGCCTGCGTTTTCGTGTGTGAGGAACCGGAGTCCGACGCCCTCTCATCGCGGGCCATTGGTTGAAGACCTTGCGTCTGCTGCAGAAGCGCGCGCGAGGACAATGCAGGGTATGCTAGCGGTGCTGCATATTTGCCGCCGAGAGCCAGTGGTGGGAGTCATGGTTGGCTATACTACCTGCTGAGTGGCCAGTGCAGCCTGGCATGGCTCAACACTGGTCCAAGGGAGGGAGGGTGAGGGCGAGACCTCGCTGCCACGTGGTGAGCGAGGATGAGGGAGAGGGAGCCAGCATGTAGCAGAGGGCAGCCGGGCAGTGGCGCGCTGCCACTAGGGCAAGGGGAGGAATGAGGACCGCCCTGGTGAGTATGGGCAGGAGGCTGCACCGATGCTGCTGCTTCGTTGCTGCTGCTACACCATCGGAGGGTGTGGCCTTGGCCGCGAGGTGGGAGGGAGAGGGAGAGAGGGCACGGCGAGGAGACACACCTCAGGAGCACCAGCAGAAGTCAGAGGTAAACATTTAAACCATGATGGCGAATATGGATGAAACAAAAGAATGATGACGAATCCGGTGTAAACCGATAGATGGATGCGACGGACCATCAGGAAAAGAAGGTGTATATACTTATGTTGAAAAACTTAAGCGTGGTGGTGTCTGCGGTGCGCCTCCGATTAACCAAGTCCTGACGATATAAGTTTCAGTGGTTGGAAAAAGATGCAATGCTATCAACAAGGATGCAGTGGGTGCGACCCCCTCAAGACCTGCACGCCATGGGCATGAATACAGCCATATTGTTAGGCCATCGTCGTTCTTGCGCAATGTTCCCGCATGTATGACTAGCATCGAAAAGGTACGCGAGCCCATGATTATAACAAATGGGGAGTAACATTTTTCAGTTCAAATGCAACCGGGACAAGCGTCAGTTTGGAGGATGCGCACAACTAAATGAGCTTTGTCCATGTCGGATAATCCGTTCAAACCACGCTTGACGCATATGACTGTGTTGGGGTATTTAACTATCAAATGTAATGCATATCATCAAGTGCACTCACCTTTGCCGATCATTAACTGTGTTGGGGTCGAGGCTGAATTGATGGTTTAAACTTTATGTAAAGTCGAAAACAACAATTCCTAGTGCTGGGGCTTTGACTGTAGGGTTAAAAGAGAAAAGAGGTTCACCAATGTTCCATTCGGCCAGTATCGTGGACAAGCCTTTGGATTCAACCCTACTCATCCTCATCTACCGCTCCACCAGCTCCATACCAGTATATGTTGGAAAGCTTCAGCGGATCATCTCCTTAAAGTGCAACATTGCTTGTATTCTCGTCACTCCCTCATCAGTTTTCTATCATGGTTCATACCTTCCCTCAGCGTTTGTCCTTTCTATCCCAATAGATTGGCTACATCCTATATCGCAATAAGATTTTTTTTTTCCATCATTCGTAAGGGCACACCACCTACCATTCCTAGCTCTTCACCTGTTTACTTTGACCAATACATACCAGCAAAGCCTCGTCTACCTTTGTCCACATACCATTATCTTTGTGCACGAGCTATAGAGGACGCTACACAAACATAATAGTAATACCAATGTATATGTATATATATAGTGCAAATAAAGAAAAAGTGGCCGATAAACAGTAGTGATGTTAGTGTTGCTGTGAAGCAAACTGAAGCGAATCAACAATGTTCAAATGAGCAAAGTTCAGGGTACACAACATGTCACACGAGCATTCATTCAGGGGTTGCAACTTGAAAACAGTACATTTGACACGTGTATCTATACAATTATACTTTCTGGAGATAGAACCCTGAGCGCAGGAAACCATTTCGAGGTAAATAGTAACCATTCATGGAAGGCACAAAGGCGCAGATGAGAGGGGCAGTGTGTGGTGTGGACGTCACGGTTGGTAATCTACCTTGAGAATGTGGGGCTGGGTGACGCATGATGATCGGTATGAGATGGTGGTGTGTGAGGGTCCTAGTCGAGGCCGAGGTGGCCGCTGAAGATGAAGGGCCAACCCCGGAAAGCGCAGAAAGCGCATGGCCATATGACAAGGCGCACGACATGGCGACAGACCCCGCATGTGCTGAGGTACCTGGAATTGCGTGGGTGTCGGACCAGCTGCATGAAGATGTGCAAGGAATGGGCACACACGAGTATGTGGGTGCAGGAGTTGACGACGACATTGAGAGCGATCCCCCAGACGTCGGAATCGAGGGGGAGAATGGCCAGGACGGCCGTATCAAGTCAGTCGAGGTGGAGTAGTAAAGCCCAT
>JBBPSB010000724.1:0-12100 GCA_038093375.1 Xerocomus brunneocitrinus
CCGGCCGAACGCCCTACCCCTCCTCCGCGCCAATGCGGATGCCAACGCCCGGCTCAGCGTACGCGTCGGGCAACCCCCTCCCGCCGCCGCCCATGGACGTGTGGGACACCTCGCCCTACCGACAGGTTCTCGCGAACCTCCCCACAGACGTCGGGACCCTCCTCGATCTCCCAAACGGTGGCACCATGTTCGCAGGCGAGCCCGAGCCGCGGCCCGCGGCCCGCCTCGGCTCGTTCTTTGGTGGGAACTCGAGCAGGGACAAGGGCAAAGCACCGCTGAGGGGCCTCTTTCGATCGCGGAGTAACACCGTGCACAGCGATGTGGGGTCGAGCAGACACGGACACGCGCACACGCACTCGATGACCTCGATCGTTATCCCGGCGCCCGAGCCGCCGCCAGGGATGCCCGTCCCATCGCACGGCCAGGTGATCAAGTTTGATCACATGGGCGAGTATGCCGGGTTCGTGAACCACTCGAATCATCGGGTGATGTACAAGAACAGGATGTACCCCACGGCGCTGCATTTGCTCGAGGCGATGAAGTTTACGCACAAACCAGAGTTGCAGGAACAGATACGGACGTGCAAGAATGTGCATGATATGTATCCGCTCTCGGCGAGCTTTCAGAAGCACGTTCGACCGGATTGGGGACAGGTATATCTGCAAATCGTATGTGGCGTCTGTTTCTTTTCCTTCTTGTGTGGTTTGGCTGAGCCAACGGTAGATGGAGGACGTATTGTATTTCAAGTTTAAACAACATCCGGCGTTACGCGCGTTGCTCCTGCGAACTGGATTCGTGGATATCATCTACAGCGACGAGAACACATTTTGGGGAGAGGGTCCCCTCGGTGAAGGTGCCAACGAACTTGGAAAAGCCCTCGTTCGCATCAGAGATCGCCTACGACAAGAGGGCGAGAGATGACAAGGGGAGAAAAAATACAGGTTCTAAGACGTGTAGATCACGACACGACTTTATGCCCGCACGGCCACCCACGCATGTTCATGCTGTTCTGCAAACACCCCTACATATGATCCTTTTTTATCGTTTATTGCTATCATGTTGTTTTCGCCTTGGTTTTACAATACCAGAATATTCAGGGTTCACGCGGCCGTTTTCTCTGTCTACTTTCCCGATTGAAGTCTGTCGTTGCCCATTATCCTGACCATCCCAGCCCTATCGTATCAGGTGGATTGACAAAGGGTCTCATTCATCAAGATTTAAAGTTCTGATCTACCCAAGCATTTTTCCCGGTCTCTTTTTCTTTGAGCTTTGAATAACTCAACCGCGTTGCGCCGCCGCCCATCTAACAGCATCTCGTCTTCCTTTCGTAACATCGACACCAAACCATATGATCAAAGACGCAGCCGTACAGAGCGCAAATAAGAAGGGGAACCCCTGCCAGTTATCGTGCGTCCTGTCGATGATTGCCTGCACGACGTATGGCCCGACCATCGACGAAGCGCGGTTCGAAAGACCATACAGACTGAAAAACTATGGATGTATAGGTCAAACATCAAAGTCCAGGAGAGAATCAGATAGAATACCATGTTGTCGAACCCAGGTGGACTTAACTCAGCCATCATCGTTTGCGCGTAGGCGTAGTACGGTGCTTGGAACAGACCGAACACGACATTGTATGCCCTACGTTCGATCAGGGAAGCACCAAGGCATTTCAGAGACATCCTCACCAAAACTCCCAGACATTGTGGAACCTTGAGAGAAGAACTCGACATTTATCCACACCAACAAATGTAATCACGACTTACCCTAACTTGTCGGTCCATATCCCGATCATACCCCATAGTGGGATCAGAATCGTGACAACGTTGGTCACGATAAACTATGGGACCAGTCAAGATCGTTTGGAGCATAAAAAGATGAGATGAACAAACCATTTTCTTTGTGCTAATCTTCCAATAGCGTTGGATGTACCAGAACACAAATGTACTGATTGTTGATGTAATCGCTTGCGACAAACCGAGATATGTAACCTGCAAGAACGAGAAGCTGAACTTGTCATTCTGACAGATGGACACGAGGGTGCCAGTGGTATTGAGTCCCTAAAGGGCTTGCGATCAGGCGAATTCTAGAGTTGAAACGAAGGTGTACTTGCATCTGACAAGAGGAAATAGGAGAATAGATACACAAAGGTATATGGTAGGTATTTGTAAGTCTTGAGAGCTGTCCAGATCTGAACTTGATATAAACGGGCAAAGTTTCAGGTCGTAAAAACACATTTGATTACCTGTTTCCACCCAATGGTGAGATAACTTTTGCCTTTCGGGAGAGCAGGTCCCGGACGAGGCAATTGGTATATGACTAGAGCATGGTCAGTTACCTACCAACTTCTCAGTAAAGAACACATACACCACCAGATTCCAAGTAGAACCCAATAAGAGGTATCGCTATCGCAGACTTAGTGACGGATCTGTTTGACGGGTAGAGTGAACTCACAGCACCAATGTATAGTTGTCAACCCTGGAATCGTTTGCCGTCTTTGGTGAAAGGAGGAGCGCCAAGTTCAAAAGATATGTAACAGTATAACCGATATTGCTGTGCACCTGATGCGACATGACGAGCTTGCCACAGTCAAACAAACCCTGGTACCCACCGTCAATATATTACTGATTCTGTTCTTCTCGAGGGACTCTTCCTTCTCATATTCCTCAACGGAAACATTTCCATTCTCATACCTCTCTCGTAGAGAGCGAGCATGAGCGGTGTTTCGGGCGAGGCGCGGGAATACAGCAGCATAGAAAACGAGTGTTGCACCATAGGTGACAAACCCGATGATATAAAGCCACATTGCAAGTTTCCAACGATCCGGGGCTGAATGACATCGTTCAATGATGAATAATGCAATCCTTGAACGAGACGTACACGTGAGTGCCATACAAGCGTACTGCGCAGCCCAACAGATGAGTGTCACGGTGAACAAGAGCCAGCGACCAAAGGTGCCATAATCACCAGCAGAACCGATCGTCGTGAGAATAGCTGTCATGATGGCAAAACCGATCCCATTTGCGATTAGGATAATGCTTGCAATGGATTTGGTTCCACCCATCCAGGGGAGGACACATTGCCCTGAGGCAGTACTGGAGAGACAGGAAGAGCCAGGTCCAACAGTTGGATCGTAGCCCGCAGAAGTGGCAAGGCTCTGGAACAACGTCAGGGTATAGCCAACAGGACCGACACCCTGTGGAACAATATAAGTGGAAAAGAATCACAGGAAATAGAGTCTGGATCCTACATTATCGCCATTGGAGTAAACTGCGTCTGCCGCTTCAGAAAACGGCGAGTGCGAAATGGGAGAGAATAACGCACGATAGTAGCTCCAGAGCTCTCTTTTGGTGACTATGGGCTCGCTTTCATCCACCACCGCAATCAGCGCTGTAGGCTCGTCGATCTTGGGAAACACTGTGTCCAAGGTGGAGTCGCCATTCTCCTTCACGTCGGTTACATCGGCAGACTGGTTCGAACGCTCTGGAGGCGGGACGAGAGACATGGTGCGCACAAACCTGTACTAAAACCTAGGCATGGAGGTACGCAAGGATGGGGTTATCTTGCCTTGTATGCACGAAAAACCATTAAGGTAGTAATACATACCCCTTCTCAGCTCGGTTCCACATGAACAAGAAGACACACCGCGTGGCACTGTTTAATATCCGTCACATTCCAGTGGCAGGCCGCTTCGCAGGAGGTCGCTTATCCTTGACCGCAACCGACGCCACAGGATTGAAAAGGCCAGCAGATCAGTCCAACTCCCTTTTCTCAGTAGCCAGCACTTCGAGCACAAGCCGCTGCGGTCGTAGTATTTGGTGGTAAACCTCTCGGAGGCAATTCCGAGATTCTGGTAAGTGACAGTTCAACTGTACATACCATATACCACATCGTTGAAGCGGCTGAATGGGTCGTGACACGCAATCGGAGGACTCCTCTCATCCTCACGCTCACTTCTCTCACAGTGCAAAATCACGTCGTTCGAGGTAATTGCTTGCCAAGCGAATTCATGGATGATGCTCCAAGTGAGCCATATTTGGCAGATACTACGGGCGAGATCCGAAGCGTCCATCCGTCTAGGATTACCCAAACTTCAAGCTCCAAGCCTCTTGCACGCTGTCCTACGTCGCATACGTGATCGCCTTTCGTTCCTCTAGTCACCTGACAAGGGAGCCCAAGTTCAACCTGTCCCAGCCCTGCATGCAGGGCGTAAACGATTCTAATCTTCCTCAGGCCAATGGAATACATTTCCAGGTCACCTGGGCCGTCACGTCGGCTTCTTGGTCAACCCCACCAATCACCCACCAGATGCCTTGCAATGGTTTTGCGTGGCGCGTGGAACAAAGGCAAAGGGGATAATTCACCACGGGTATGAACCAACCCGGAAACACAACCAGAACCGCTGATGCGAACGAATCTCGTTTATCCTCACTTCCAAGCGGTGACACATGAGCGTAAAACCCATAACCAAACGTCCCTTCGAAGAACTTATCGTCCGCGACATCACCATCCTGCTTACTCGGGAGCCCACGACGACATGGACTCGGCCGGAAAGTGCGCATCCAGCATCACACCGGCCGCGTCGCCACCTGCTCCAGTGAACCCATGGGCATCACAGTCTCCGAGATCGTGCAAATCCAGGACTGGCTCTTTGCCCCGGAACAAGGCCTCGATCTTACCCGAGGCGATCTCGCCGTTCCGTCCGACAACCACGTTTATATCATCGAATCGTACCCACCCAAAGTCGCGGTCCTTGATTATCTCCCTCTCATTGCTCGTTCGACCCCCCCACTCGCTTTGCACGGGTCGTCGTTCACCACGGAGCGGCTCAACAGCCTTTTGTGAAGAATTATCTCATGGCTCGACTGGACGGAGGCGGTGAACAGCGCAGTGAACATTTTATTCTCACCCTATCCTTACTACGAATCCGACGCGAATATACATTTTCTTTTGGAAGGAATATCATGCGTTGTGAGTGGGGTTGGGAATTCAATGAGGATGCGGGGCAAGAGTTTTGTGGCTTGATTCAAGCCTTGGGCCTGTCCATTTGAATAGTTTTATATGCTAATGAGTGAAAGTTCGCTATAACCGGTCTGGCAGTCCGAAGTGCCAAAAGCGAAAGCCATTTCGTATCTACTCCATCTTACTACCGAAGTCGACCCTCTAGAACTGCTCATCGGACATTCTTTGAACAAAGCTCGGGTTGCACAGTATTGGCTTTGTGGGTTACTTGCATGGGTACAAGAACATACACGGTTAGTGACACCTGCGATTCGCATCCTGTCCTGCCTTGTTGATGATCAGACAGACGGTCCGGGGTTTTTTCGTTCAGGACGATGTAGACCAAGAATCAGCCGTCGGTGCCCAAGAGGTATGTACACGTCGTTACTCGAATCAGCTCATTCACATTTCGCTTGGGTGTTGTGTTGAACCTGATCGTCGACAGGTGCTCCCCAGATTTGGCTTGATCGATAAACGGGATGACCGGTGGACGACCTTCGTCGCAGAGATCGAGCGGCTCAACGCGACCGCCGGACCAGGCGTCCAGTTCAAGGTCTTTTTTCTTGGTCGACACGGGGAGGGATATCGTGCGTTTCCCCTTTTCTAGCGAACTCCATGCGTTGGTGAGCTGACAATCTGAGTCTCAAGATAACGTAGGCGAGTCAAAGCATGGCACCCCGGTGGGTTTCTTAACTCGGAGCTTGATTTATCCTTGGTGCTATGAATGACCCGGATGTTTCCAGGCATGGTACCAGTGAGACGTTTCTCCCTCGATGATCTTGTCGCCTTTTCTGATCATTTGCATCAGACACTGGGCAAAATTGAATGGCGATGGCGAGATCGTTTGGGGACGTACGCCGTTCAACTCTAGTACCGGCTCTGCCTCTGACTAATGAACGGGCGCACAGCCGATCCACAACTCACGCCATTGGGCGAACAGCAAGCCCGACATGCGCATGCTGCATGGGAAAAGGAACGCATCTTTGGGATTCCTCTTCCAGAGAAGCTATATACGAGTCCTCTATCGCGCGCGATACGGACCAACCAAGTGACGTTTGACCATACTTTTTTACCCTCTGGTCCGAAGACGATCATCGTTGAGGTGAACCTTTTGTCGTCAATCCGGTTGATATACTGCATTCATGTCTCACGCACAACGCGACAGAACATCCGCGAACATAATGGCGTCCATACCGGCGATCAGCGGCGGACCCGGTCAGAGATACACAGTGCATTCCCAGAGTACGACTTCGAGGACGGGTTTACAGAGAGAGATGAACTATGGAAGCCAGATTATCGAGAGACACACAAGGATATCGATCGTCGAGCAAAACATGTGTTGGATACGATCTTTCACAAGGATGCGGAACATTGTAGGCGTTTTTTCCCTTTTGGTGCCGAGGCTCATTCATGGTGGTCAGATATATCGATCACGTCACATTGTGGGTTTATTAGCGGTTTCTTGCGCATGTGTCAGCATCGTCCTTGGAATATTCCTACTGGAGGTTTGTGCCTGATATGCGTTCATGCTTTCCAAGTGTGGCCTCACCCGTTTTTCCCAATGATATCAGGGATTATACCAGTGGTCGTGAAAGGGTCCGTTACGGAAGAAAAGTCGCGTAATTGAGGGTGTAGATGATCAGTCGCGATGCACACCTTCGCGATACACAGGAATTGCACAAGAGGCAAAGATGGACTGGGCATTGATAGCTAGATATTTATTTGCTCGTTGCTCCTGAAAGTGATGTTACTCATCGTTTCAAAGAGAGGCTTCACGAACTTGCAGAAATCTAGGTAGTGGTTTCTTCATGAAACAACCAGCCAATTTCTGCAATGTCTAGAAAAACTGGTTGTGATTTCATTCACATGTCATTTACTATTCCTCCCCAGCACTGACCTTGTCAGCACATCAAATACAAATGCTCCTCAAAGCGCACAACACCCGAGCAAGCCGAGGAAAAGAAAGACGTTGGAGATCACGAGGTGACGGCATAGGCAGTATATCAATTTTGCATGTTGAGACCCACATGAATGAACGGAAGCCAGTCTTCAAATGCCACATCCTTGTCTCGAAGTCTTCCAACAGCAACGTGCAGCCTCCAGACAATCCGGTCTGGTATCGTTTGAAAACAGTTGTTCGTAAACGTCCTTTGCCACGCCAGGCGCAAGTGTGTCACTGATCGACCACATCGTACCAACAACCCCTGCGTACCCCACAAATAACGTCCCCGCAGCCACATGGATCACCTCATCCGGGAGATCTTCATCACCCAGGGCTGTCTGACACGCAAAGAGAAAGGCAAGTCCGCCACGAGGACGCGATAACGAGATCATGTCTGACAGCTTCAGGCGGTGATGATCGGCAAGACACAACCCACTTTCAGTCGGGTTCTTCGTATCTTGAATATGGCATGCAAAATGGACTCAGTTGGCCTCCTTCATTAGGCGAAGTACCTCTTCAACAGTTCCAATGAACGACTCTATGAGGGTGGTTCGAGCTGATGGAGAATTCTTGATCACCGTCCTGATGTGTTCCATTTCGGCGACCACACCTGGAAGTTTGCGTTTACCATCTGAGAGTGGCTGAGGTACTATGAGAAGGCGGAGATCTTCACTCAATGGGGGAGTGAAAATGCAAGAATGCTCAAGGAGGGAACATATGATGACACGTAGGACGAATCGCTCAAAACCTAGCAATTTCCGAATGTCATGTAGGAGTTTATCGCGCTCAATTGCAAGTGTGTGGTGTCTGTCGGCCATTCTTTGGAGGGAGTCCATTCTGGGATGCTCTGTGCTAGAAACTTGTCCCAGTGGTGAGGGCACGAATGTTTCGCGGGCGGCATAGCCCGCTCTAGCGTAGCAGGCAGTTCGCGAAGTTTACGGGCATGATCTGGATAGGCAGACGAGAACTTATCATAGGAGCTGCGAAGCTGAAACATTTCACTCCAAACAATTGATCGTCCTTGCTCGATCCACTCGACTGCCGTTTCTGGGCGTCCCAAATCCAAAGCTGCGGCTGCAGCCTCGCGCACCACATCGGCAGCTTGGATGAGTCCATGATAAGGATGTGCGAGGGAGAGACCAATCCATGCGAGTTGAGGGAGGAGACGAATAGCGACAGAATATGCACGAGGACAGCCTGTTGGCCTAGATTTCGAGCACAAAGAATCCATCTTTGCGATGCGCGGAAACGATCAACTAATGGCATTTAGGACACTTGCTGACGTAGATGATATCTACTACCATGCCATTCATTTCACTAGAAGTCAAAATAATTTTCAGCAGTCCACACCACCAAGGGGAAAAAAACCTTTTTATCATTTGTCACGATGAAGCTGCTTTCGCTTCGGTGTTGCGAGGTATCACGTCGGAATCCTCACGATTCACGTGCCCGTTTTTTCCGTCCACTTCCGCGAGTGCCACTTGTATGCGTTGTGGACGACTCGGCGCTGGTTTTGATCACCTTGTCGACAGCCTGTCTTCGTACCTTTTCAGGTACTTTCTCCCAGTACAACGCTTCCTTCGTGCCTTGAACTATCTCCAATGCGATCGGCTTTTCGTCCTGAACGGGTGTACGTCCCATCGCGTCTAGTCCATCTGCCTGAGCCATACCCCGTGCGCTAAAATACGCGATCAAACGCGTTGCGTATTGCGGTGATGCGAGACGAAGATAGCACTACCATATAGATGTCGTTCAGAGTCCTGTCAGAGAACGTTTCTACTCGGTACGACGCACCGTATCCATGCCCTTGTTAAAGTCGACGTAGTCGAGGCCCACACCGCCAAGCTGTGCTTGTGACTGTGCTTCCTTGTCGACGTCATCTTGGAACGCGCTTCCAAAGAGCGCTTTGAGCGTGGTCTTGTTTGTTTCTGGATGGACGTTGCGTACAAAGACGAGGCAGTCGAAAGGGTGAGACGACGCGGTTGTTGTCCGCCTCTGCGTTTGGGGTTCATCGCCGCGCTCTTGTTGTTGTTGTTGTTCGTCTTGGTACTGGCTAGAATGCATCTCGGTAGAGTACGCGTTTATCTCGTCCAAGAGGGATTGTTTGTACTCGAGGTACTCCTCATTAAGGGCATTCCAGCGTGCCTTGGAGATGGTTCGCAGACCGTACTTGAGCGCATCTTTCACGACCTCCGACACGTCGTCATCTTGTGGAATGCTTTCGTGGCGCCGTGTCCAAGGCCACGTACGCAGAAGTGTCTCGGCGTGCGATGGGGTCGAAAAAGTGATGAGGGCGTACCCCTTGGATTTAGGTGGATCACCGGGCTTGTCGAGGTAGTGGGGAGGTAGGGTGACGTGTTGGACGCAGAGGCGGGGCACCGCATTCGTCCCCGTCTCTGCTTCTGGTGAGAGAAGCGTTTCGGTGAAGCGGGCGATCCCTCCGAGGGTACGATATGGTGGTGGTATACCTTCCTAGAGAACAGGGATGAGATAGGGACAAGGTGGGGAGCGGGATTGAGTAAGCAAGGGCGGAGAACGGACCATGTAGATCGTCATGTCATCCCACCGGGCACGCGTCCACGCGCGCGAGGGCCGCACGCGTAGAGACGACCAGTCTTTTCGGCGTACTTCGTACGCGCCGACGTCTTTCTTGCGCGAGGTTTTTCCGGTGCCGTACCAGACAGATGAGGAAGTGGAGGGGAGGCGCATCCGAACCTCGAGAATGTGGTTCGCATGCGTGCGGAGGGCTTTGACGACGTCTGTTTCGGATGGCTCTAGTTGTTGAGCGGTGCCCTTTTGCGCGAGTGGGAGGGAGCCACGAAACGGGGCCCGGCGGAGGAGGTAGTTGATAGGTACAACTACAAAATGACCGCAGTCCCTAAGCAAGTCTGGAGCGAAAAAGTGGTATGGAAGACGTACACCCAGCTGCGTCTGGGGATGCTTCATCGTTGAGACACGCATCGAGTTTGGAACGTAGGTCAGGGTCGAGCCAGATGTTGTAGTCGGAAAGCGCGAAAGAGATGAGAGAGGCGACGTCTTGGGTGAGGCCGGACTGTCTTGATTGAGCTCTTTCGATTGCCTTTTCCTTGCCCTTGCCCTTGACGAGCTTGGAGGATGGCTCGATGTCGGAACAGTCGTCGTCGTCGTCATCGGGTTCAGAGTCAGTGATGAAGTCGGGAGATGGGGACGGGGATAGTGAAAATCTGGAAATGCCTTGCCATGGTTTTGAGTGTTTGGAGACGACGCGTGGAACAAAGGCAAAGGGAACATTTGCCATCACGGATACAAACCAACTCCGAGAACACGACCAAAACCGCTAATGCGAATGAATCTCGTTTATCCTCAAGTGGTGACACATGAGCGCTTGAGCTGGCAGCTCTATCTCGCAACGAGGTAAGTACGAGTGTTTGGACAAGCGAGGGTTTAAAGTGGCGTAGCGCGTCTTTCTTTTGCGCGATTTCCGCCGGTACTCGCTGGCTCACCGAGTAGCGCAGCTTGCGCCTTGGTCGTCCCCCCTGGCGGTCGGTCTCTTCTCGCTTTCCATTGGGTTCCACTGAACCCTGGCATGGTGTGCGAGGTGTTTCCCACCCACCCTTGCAGTTCACCATTAACCCAGATAGTTCTCGGAGTCGGACAGCGTTTCGCGCTGCCACCCGTCCCTAGTACTACTACTCCATCACTCTCGTCTCCGTCCCCGTCACTCGTCACGGCACGCGAGCGATGTCCAATAAAATTTTGAAGAAGTTATTGTTCGCAACTGAATTTTAATACATATATGCAACGGACAGTCACCTTACCGAGCTAGCGGTCATTATCGCACAGGTGAGATACTATGATTCTGGTGTCAACGGGAGTTTCTCGACTAAATTCAATTTATACATGACACAAGCCGGCAGCATAATCATGCGACATCGGTTACACAACAATATTTGTTTCACTCTCCATCTGATGTGGGCGGTCCGTGCTAGGCGAAGAAAGGATGCTTATCCGCACCAATCATGAGTTGATTTCCACTATACTGATCATCAAGCTGCAAATACTGAATATGGTGATCAGTCGGAATGATCCATAGCGACGGGGAGCATGATGGAGGTAGGTCCCTGATGACAAGTACAGGCTTGGAATATTGAGTTTTCAGCCGCGTTATGTCCGAATCTAATGTGCTGCGCACACTCGACATGCCATGCGTCGGCAGTGTCACTGCCTGATTATATTTATACCCCAGACACAGCTGAACTCACAGGAATAGTATGACCGAATCCACTTACTACTTGCTCGCAGGAGCTTCTTCACTTCTCGTCCTCTACTACTTTCAAAGGCGTAGTACCAAGAACCTTCCTCCAGGGCCGAAAGGGTCCTTCTTGGTCGGCAATCTTTCAACTTTCCGACTTGAGGGTAAGCAAAAGGGCAAGACCTATGTGAAATGGTTTGAAGAATATGGTACGCAATCAACCATTCTGCAGACCACCTTCTGTTCTGAATGTCCCTCCATAGGCAGCATCATGCATCTGCGGGTGTTTGGCAAACATATGATTGTTCTAAACTCGGCCCAAGCTGCGACCGATCTCATGGACAGAAGTGCAGCCATTTACTCCGACCGACCCCGAATGCCCATGTTTTGCGAACTGTGAGCACTGATTTGCATTCCAGGTGACCGTACCAATGACGCTTTTTCAGCGTGGGCAACGATTGGGTTCTTTCCGTGGCCTCAGGTGAACCACACAAGGAACGACGGGCCCTGGCACTGTGCTACTTCGTTTCGCAGCGTAGGGATTGGGAACTTGTTCAGGTGGAGAGTGCCAGGACTTTGATTCGCAACCTTTCTGCCAACCTCGGTGACTGGGAGGCCCTTATTCGCATGTAAGCCCTTTTTCTCTGCAACATTTTCTAGATTTATCTCGCTTCTTCAGGAATGTCGCGTCTTCTATACTACGGATGGCCTATGGCTATGAAGTCACTCGTACTGATGACGCTCTTTTGAAGATTGTGCAGGAAGCAGTGGAATCCCCCCGCAATGGACCCTACTTGGTTGATCTGTTCCCATTGCGTGAGCAGTGATCATTATCGTAAACGACACCATATAAACGAATCTTCAGTGAAATATTACCCTAGCTGGTTGCCAGGTGGTCGGTTCCACAAGGACGCCGAAGCGGCCAA
>JBBPSB010000725.1:0-12096 GCA_038093375.1 Xerocomus brunneocitrinus
CGCGCGATCCGTTCATGCGCTCTCCCCAACTATTGGCGACCTGTTTGTGCCGTCCCCACCCGTTCACGCCATCCACACCTGTTTGCGCCTGATTTGCCCACCACCCCACCCATTGGCGCCCTCCACCTGCTCACTCCATCCACACTGCCCCCCCTTCGTTTGCACTTATCCGCGTGCTCTCCTTTGCGCCCCACTTGCACACCATCCCCTCCTGTTGGCGTCCTCCCACCTGTTTGTGCGGTCCCTATTAATTCACGCCCCATTTGTGCACCCCCCACCCCTTTGCAGTCCCCCCCCACACGATCATTTGTGCACCCCCCACCCGTTTGTGCACCCTTCCACCTATTCATGCGGTCCCCACCTGCCTGTGGCTGCTGTTTGTGCTGTACACCCAATCCCCCACGTTGTTGGTTACAGTATGTCTCTTTTTTCCAGTCACACGTCGGTCATCCCTCACCTAGTGCCAGGTCCTTCGTCTTCGTCTTCCCGTCTTGACTTCAACACTCTTTACCTGACCAACACCATCGGAGAGTACTTGTACACCCCTCTGCCAACTACACCACCGCTTCCCCTGGTCGTCCCTACACCCCACCTGAGAACAGCATCTCCCCTCTGTTGTCTACAACCTCAGTGGCGGTGAGCTCTCTTCCGACAGTCTCACTTCTGGTAGGCGCAGCCGTGGCAGTGGCACTCGTCGGTCCACAGCATCCCCTATGCTTCCGTTCCTCGCTCTCATTGTTTCAACCCCATTGCTGCTCCTGAAACCCGCTTGGTGGCCAAGGCGCCACAATGCAAGTTGTGCAACGATGACTCAGATGACGACGACGACGACTTCCAGCCTGCTATCACAACTGAACCACACAGCTGGAGATGACGGCAACGATAACGATGTCGTCGCTGTGTGCACGACCCCACGGCTGACAGTCACAGCGACGATGCATGCAATCGCACGCCAGGAGACGACGACGCAACGTCGTCGATGGCCCAGCACCATCGAGGACATTGCAACGACGATGACACGTCATCCAATGACCACCCCACCACAAGGACGGCAATGATGTAGTGTCATTGATGACATGATGCCATCAACACCGCGTCGTCCGATGATGCATGGTCCTCACTTTACTTACTCGATTTCATGTACTAGTATATAGACAATACACTGAATTTACTAAGCTGCATAAGATGGATTAGCAAATTGAGTGGCCAAGACAACATCTTATGCTTTGTCTAACTGGTCTTTTCAGCTTCGCTGTCTTTGCTGAATCACTTAGCACACAAGACTGTTTACAGCGGTTTGCGAAATACTGTGGAAAACGAATTTTGAAAAGTCGTGCCTCGGAGACAGCCGGGATCAGACCCTGGGCACAGCTGTATGGAAAGCCAGACAGTCACACTCAAAAATTGATCCGCACGGGACTGGCAAGCACTTTTTTTGGTAGGCGGTGATGGCGGCACATCAGACACCCTAGATACAATGGACAGTGGTTGTACGCTTGCATGTTGGATTGAACACACAACATCAAGAAACAATAGCTTATACATGCGAGCATAATTAAAGACAATTCTCAATTGTCTCTTTGTTATTTTCTGAGTCCTCGTCTGAAGAAAATTTCACCATGAGAGCTGGGGGTGCATCAATTTCATTGATAGCTATAGGTTCATCCTCTAATAGCGCTTCCATAGCCTGTATGTGCTGAGCCTCTAGTTGTGATAGTTAGATTGCCTGTAGACAGCAAGTCATGTTCACTTACGAAGCCCCAGGTTGCCGCCGGCTACACCACCCAGGTAGCCCTCAACCTCTGGAAGTTCTTCAAGCCCTTGAATGAGGTCATATTGCTTGTCGCCTGGATTCTGTGTGCTCTCATTCTCCAATGCAACTAATACCTGTGGGACCTCCTCACAAGTCCTGCACAAGCAGATTGTTGTTATGAGTCCGTTTTTAGGAGGCGAGTTCATTCCCCCAAGTATGAGCATGCCTGAAAACTCATGATTGGAGCCGTGGGAGATTACCTTTTTGGATATAGGGAACAACCCAGACCTGGCATGACTGGTCGACCACTCTATAGTTCTTATGAGGCCAACAATCACTCAACGACGCACACGAACGAGCTGTGAACGAGCCGTGGATGAGAGTTAACAGGTCGACCATTGTGTGGTGCCAATCGGTTGTCTCGATTATTAACAGTGCGGAAGGGGATAATTTAACGTAACTAATACAACTATTCAAGCTCAAGTGTGAAACTGGTGCGTCTCGACCACCCTTCCCACCGCGTCTGCAAGAGTTGTGTTATGCAAGCTCATGACTGATAAGACAACCATTTGGAAATGATCGGATGCCGAAGGATTGCTAATGCAAACTGTTGACAATCAATGAGAATACACGAATACAAAAAGCATGAGGCAAATGTACTGGCCATGACGAGAATGAAAGTCATTCCCAAAAATCTGAATGGTTCTGGAGCAAATCACCTCGGAGTCAGTGCTACCGATCAAATCAAAATTATCAGGCAATGTTGATGACACTGCGCCTGAAATGAAATCAGTGAGTTTTTTGGAAACCTTGTCACATTGAATCAATGAAAGGACCAACCCAAGTCAGCCCTAAGTTGTTGCACGCCCTCCTCCGGAACATTGTGAAATAGACTGAGGACAGAGAATCTAACGTCTCCAGAATCAGGCTGTCGCTCAACTAGGAGATCATTAGAGGAAGAAATCTTCGAAGCACATACATGTAGCACCCACCAAGCAGACAATGATACAACAACGACATTGCTTCGGCGCACAGTGAACAAATGAATGGGGGGCACGAACTTGCCTTGTAAAGGACGACAGGTGGCAATTTGTCTTCAACCTGTTGAAACACACGTGAATTTCAGACTGAGAGCCTGTAAATGTACCCCCTGGTTCGTTATCCGAGTTAGGGTATATCAACATGGCACGTTACAGTAACCCCCTTGAGGACAACATCAGCAAATCACTAATTTCGGCATAGTGCTAACAGCATGTCACAACTATTACAGCATGCACGGTATGACAGCGCCGAGACGCCACAGGCACACAGTATGTCACAGGCTTGCCAGGCCACAGCCGCACGGCATCCAGCGACTACAGCAGTTCCAGTGACTCTGACACAATTGCAACATAAAAAAATATGATTGCAACAAACACTCGATATGTAGAACAGGACAATGCAAGCAACAACACAAGTAGCAATGATCACAAAAATAAATCTTACACCTCCTGTGAGCCTGAAGAGAATATACCTAGAGGAAACACTCAGTTTCGTTCAACTCGTGTTGTTTTTCGTGCACGTACCACCATCGATCTGGAAGCTATCCTCTGAGAATGTGCGGCGGTGACACTTCTGAGATGTATCACAAAGCCTTCCACCCGTGATGCGAATCGAGTTGCGAATCATACCGATTCTTGCTTCAGCCGCGTTGAATCTTTTCTCCACTTCCTCAGCCTGAAGCTTATAGAGTTTTCCAGTAAGTTTGCTTTCGTCACACTTAGCCCGTGTGAGCTTCTGTTCCAGGTTGCGGACATTGCTTCGAGCTCTTGCGACTTTGAGATACAGTAAGGCTTCTTTTTGTTCGAACTCGTCTGAACCTTCACTATTGTCACCAAAACAGTCAAGATCATCCTGTTTATTCAAAACACGCGTTGAGATCAGTTGCATTTTGCAATATGTAACCCACTACTCACAGCAGGCCGCTTTTTCATGCGAGAGGCATTGCAGTCAACTGAGGGAACAGCGGGCGTCAATGCCAGATAGCTGTTTCGAAACGGAGTACTAGCTCCGACTCGAGCCATGGTGGAAGGAGGAACAGGCTGTCGTATCCCGTGATGCGCCCTAACGAGGGGGGTGCTCCCAATGGTCATTACCTGGCTATGCTGGGCACGATTTTGGCGGAGTGACAAGATGGACAAGGCCATTGATTTGTTTGGGATGGGAAAAGACTGGAGGGTGTCAACGTTTGGCGTCCCGGGAACAGTACTAAGGGTAGTTTGTGCGGAGAGTGGGGAGGGATTTCTTGGGCTGGAACTGGATTGGCTGGAATCCTCAGAGTCTTGGGCGAGACCCGGAGCCGTCGATGTGGATTCTTGTGTAGTGACAGTGCCGATGTCCATTGTGATGAGTTGAAATTTTAGTATAATAAGAAATAAGAAAAGTTATAACTTGCTTGTCTCTGTTTGCATCACCTACCTGAATCACATCAGTCCAATGGCGGGTCTGCTGCATTGATTAACATCATGATTATTCAGTTTTTCTAAAGTTACACTTTGTCAACGCCTATTCACAAAGTACCACAAATAAAAGGATCCATGAAGGGCCATGGGCATGAATAAGAATGGCGCCGAGGGGAAAGGTGGTTTCGGGCCGATGATAAATAAGAAAGGAAACACAATAAGACATATGAGCGTGCATCAAGCCGAAAAGTCAGGTAGTGCAGGGATTGGGACGAGGGTGCATATGGACAGCACAATGCACAACAACCGGGCAAGGCAAGTGCAAGATAGAGATCGATGGCGACAAAGGGATTTGAGCTTTGGAAGGTGGCATTCTTGCCAAACCGTTTGAACGCCCACTCGCGCCAGATGCTTGCCTATGCGCCAGATCAGTTAGATACCCAGTGATCATACATACATACCTCCAAGAAATGTTTCCCAACACACGTCCACGAAAGGATTCATGCCGTACAACATCAAGTGTACTCACCCTATTGTCATTACTAAGAATCAACCTAGCCAGCCAGATCGAAGTAGTGGCGATGGAGGAGAGAGGAATCACATTGTCCGAGCCCGACCCCTGGTAAAGATGCTATCTATATGTCTCATGGAGTCAGCTAGCTAGTTCCGTCCCCATCCCTGAAGGCTTGCCTAGGTTGCCGAGGTTGGTCCCCTCGCTTATTGTCTCGCTTATTATTCCCGTCCCCGACTTCTTGTCCCGTTCCCTCGTTTATTATCTCCCTCCCCGACTTCTTGTGCCTGTCCCCTTGTTTATTTCCTACATCTCTGACTTCTCGTCCCCGTCCCGTCCCTTCCCCCCCCCTGCGCACACACACACATGTGTATATACACATGCCCGTGTTCCCATGCCCTCATATGTGGTGTACCCATCCCTGCTCACAATGAGTGTGTTGCAGTGTCCCCATGTGTAGTGTCCCCACATGTAGTGTCCCCGTGTGTAGTGTCCCCGCCCAGGTGTCCCGTCCTCTCCCGGCCTAGGGATTTGTGAGGCCTGAGCCAAGCCGGGCCAAGCCCTCAAAGCCCTGCAAGCCATGTGGGCACACACTCGTCATCCTCGGTCTGTGCACCATTGCAGGACATATTGCCCAACCTCTCTAGCATGCATCCACATCAGCAAAATGTCCGCTGACTTCACTAGTCTGTAGCATCTGCCACAGACACCACAGGCACACAGATCTCGCAGACGGCCTACTTTTTTCAGGCATGTCCTTTCTGCGTGCAGTCAATCACAGCACATTGCAGATCACAAAAGTCGTATAAAAAGTAATACGAAGAACCACCCAAAGTGCTGTACCATTAGCCAGTCACATGTACAGTCCCCTGCAGTCCGTACAGTCAATAGTCTATGATACACAGACCGTATACCGGCTCTACAGTGAAGTCGAAGCCATGTGCAGTCCATACAGTCTCTCATTCAGACGAAGCAGGATAATAAAGAACACATTATATTTTTTGATCAGCCAAATTGCAACATGGTTGAACATGAGTACTAAACAAATGACGGGCAGGTTGTTGGCTCGGAGGGTAGCATATGGGCGGCACAGGTTGAACTTGCTGTCTGAATTTTAGAATCCGAGTCCCTGCTAACTTTGCAGCCAGATTGTGGTGCTTAATAGTTCTCATCCTCCGCATCGTACTCGTCACTTGCCATGCATCATGGCATTAGCGCTGTCATACACAAATCAATATCACTCACCTGGCCAAGTCTTGGAGACATCAGTCTCAACCTCAGTCTCGACATCAGTACCCTCTTCGTCACCATCCTCGCCTCCCCAGGGCTGCCCAACAGTGTGAGCTTCATTGTCGCAACCACCATCACCCTCCATCTTGTTATCGGATGAGGCCATGATCATGCCTTGTATGTCGTCGTCCGCATCGTCCAACATTTTAGCACTCTTGGATGTGCTTGCATTGGCACGCACATGTACTCAGAGTCCTATGGAGGTGATCCATGGGTGGAAGTCATCTTCCTTTCTGTCGAAGTTTTCAGGGAGTCCTAGGCGAAGTTCTTTGCTTGCTGTGGTTGTCATAGGGTTCACAGGTGATGGGGGTGGTGGGGGAGGGGTTTGGGGGGCAGGAACAGATGTTCCGGGCAATGGAGTAGGGTTGGGGTTCATGGGATGTTGGGGTTCTGGTGGCGGTTAGCCCATGGTGACAATGGGTTGGAAATGGTGGGAGGAACTACGGCAAAGGCAGTCCTGGTTTAGGGAACCTAGATCTTTTGTTATGCTTGGTCCCGGGTAGGGCAGCAAACATAGCCTCTGTGAAGGGGTGGGGGTCCAAAGGACGTTCAAGGGGGTTTCCTACTCGATGGGTTCAAAGTTTCAAGGGATGAGACACCTGTTCAAAGCACGGGCATAGGCTTTCAAGGAGTCAAGGGATGAGAGAAGTTCAAGGACGAGATTCATATACAGAGTAGCAAGTACAGAGGAGATCTAGGTTAAGGAGAAAGTGTCAAGTGTCAACAATATATATATATATGTTCTAGTGATTTAGGGCAGGTGTGTGAAGTAGAAGTAGTGTTTCGAAGTCCAGTTGGCAACTGGTCAAAAGGCTGACAACTGGACTGCAGTTGCGGTTGCCTGATTTCTCAGGAAAAAGACTACAGTTGCCAACCAGTTGCAACCGATGCACAGCTGCATTACCTACTTCCCATAATTTTCCCTGATTTTCTAGCATTTATTTTGATTTTATGAGACTATATTTCAATTTGATGCTCTATACATGACATGTAGTTTTAAATAAATCATATCTAGCCTTCCTGTAGTCCAATTACATGCCCAGGGGACGTATAGAAAGCCATTAGTCAGTAGAATATTCCATATCTATAGTCGGAAGCACAGTTCCCATGGGATAGGGGTCAAAAGACCGGTCTTTCAAAAAACTGGTTGCAACTGGTTGCCACCAGTCCAGTTGCCAGTTGCCAGTTGCGTAAAATTTTGACAAAAGACTGGACTGGACTGGACTTTTAGATGAGAAAGAAGCGAGTCATTGAAGCCAATGGAGTCGCATAGAGAGTAAGCATAGATGACAAAGGGGAAACATGATAGGAGGATACGACTACAAAGTAAGTGAAGGTCATTGGGCTGGAGATGTGGAATGGAGGAGTAGCCGTAGATGAAAGGAATGATGAGTCTGAGAGAAAAGAGAACGAGGAGAAACGAATTGTAACAACTTCAGAGATGGGACTCGTGAGTTTAAAGGATAAGTCCTAACACAAGTATGCTAGAACTCAAGTGGAGTTGGTCGGAGGGAGATGAGAACAACAAGAGTATAGTCAAGTCAATATTTGAACTAAGGTAAATACATCAGAGTACTCAAGTTTATACTATACAGAGTCTGGGTATTGTAGAGAAAATGGAAGTGCAGTCTGCAAGTCAGGTCCAGAGTAATACTACAGAATACTGCATAACTGCATAGTATAACTTAATTGAGTCAATGTATGAATAAGAATATAATGGAGAAGAGTAGAAAGTAGAGTATAGATATACAAGTCTGATCACCTACGACTGCGTCATAGGCAAGAACACTCCGGAGTTGGTCAGAAGTTGGTCCAGAGTTAGTCCAGAGGAGCAGACTTGGACTTGGCGAAAGTTATGTATATGAAACCTATGAGGACCTCTATGAGAAGTCTCACAGTCAGTTGGTTCATCAAGAAGTATTTCACCTCCTGTAATGAGGTATGATATACTGACATTCTATCTGAGGACCAGAAATTCAATATCATTTATGTACCTGATTCAAGCCATCAGATGAAGAGGGCAAAGTGCTTGTCAACCTTAGGTGGGTCAATCCCATGTGCAATATCAGTCCATTAGATATTTGACAGGATTTGTGTACAAGAATTACACTACAAAATATGTTAAGGTCAATGTTATAGAATGGGTGAGTGTGATACTTGATCTCTCAAAATGTTTCTCCAGATTGATGGCTACAAACAGGTCCTGGCAGTGTTCGATGTTGAGTTTATGAAATGTGTCAACTTCAAAACTATTTTGCTCAACCCCAAAAGTAATACAAAAGGGTGAAACAAGCTTGCAAATATAGACTACATCATTGGAGGCATTGATTATACTATAGAACATAAGTACATCATTTTTTAATCAGGGGAATTCCTATGGCCTCAACATAGAAAGCCTCACTGTACAAATCAAATATTGTACAGTTTTCCTCCCATACCCAATTCTGGCCTCTGATATGTCTTACATGTCAGTGCAATCGCCCATCCATTCGCGGAAGCGGCAGCGCATTGTGATGCCCACAGCGTTTGGGCACACTCTATAAACGTCAGGAACAAGTGCTTCGTCAAAACGAATGCACCAGAACGAGATAGCACCCTTGGAGGCCATAGAGGCGAGCAAGGGGAATCGAGAAGCGCCCAGGTCAATCCAGACCATGACCACGTTGTCAACAGCGCCGAATGCGATGGGATAGGCCATGTATGCAAGGAGAATGAGGGCGACATCAAAACGAACGTGCAATGTCGAGATCCAGGGCCAAGAGGTCATTTGGGCGAAGCAGTCGAAGTTGAGGATGCTAGCTGGAGACCAGGCGAGTCAGCACAAGCAGCACAAATGCGCTATTGCGCACGCACCTAGGCCACCCATCCAACCTGGTCATATCACACAACCCATTCATGCGCATGCAACCCGTCGCATTTGTGCGCAACCACGCCCTATCCCACCCATCCCTGCACTCGTTTGTGCGGTCCCTATCTATTCGTGTCATATTTGTGCACCCTCTGTTCCGATGGTCTCATGTCTGTGAGCGCAGCCATGGCAGTGGCACGCACTCCTCCATTGGTTCACAGCGTCCCCTACGCTCCTGTCCCCCTGCTCTCATCGTTTTGGCGCCATGACGCATGATTGAAGTCACATAAGACAGTAAAGATGCATTGGCCAATCTTGAATCCCAGCTATTTGGCTTAGGTGTCACGCTACTGCGTCGCCATCCTCGTCGTCCGACGTCCTTACTGTCTGGTTACATGAAAATTTGGGTTTTTAAAGACCGGTTATGGTCCAGTTATCTGATTTTAGGTCAAATAACCGGACCAGACCGGACCTTTAACACTAACTGTCGTGAAGAATGTGTACATAGGAAGTGGATGACACCTGCAACACCGTGTATTGTGTAGATGCGGTGTAGAGAGTCCATTTTCTCTACAGTTGTAGGGCGTTATTTCCAGGTCACTTACACCTTGTCGTCGTCCTTGCCAGTCCTTCTGTGGTGAGTCTTTAATGACGTCCGATGTTTGCTTACATTCCGTGGATTCATCCATTGATGGACATTGACGGACCCATGCTGTTTCCTTCTGACCAAATATGTTTTCGTTCTCACTTTCCTTTTTGTGATATTGCATCACTTTTAACAACATTCATCCGTTCATATTTTTCATTTAGTCTAACTTCCGTTGGTCAATCCGTTCACGGAAATCGATGGATGCGCACCCTTTTAATTTAAACAAATGCTTCGACTTCATTTATCTATTTTTGTGATAGACCCGCAAGGTGTGAAAATGTGAGTACGCGGGTGGACGACAGTGAGAAATGTCTGCAATGTGCGTGAAATGTGAAATGTGGGTGAATGAGAGAATGGACGAGCTCATGTGAGTGACTTTGTCCATCGAGCGGACTCCACAGGGTTAGTGCTGATGGACTGATTGACAGATACACGTTCACAATGTGAGTTGGATGACGCATGTGGCCGAGTGATGGGCAGCGACTGATCTGTTGATGTGAGCATCAAGAACGCGACATGACTCAACGGAGAGTGGACACTCCATACAGTGAACGCTGTGCCGGCGCGTGAGTACGAATTGGACGACAGTGGGTATCAGTGTCCATTGTGTCGAGGGAAGATGAAGGCACTGGTGGTAAAGAGGCAACCGACGAAGGACATCATCCCGTTCAAGGCTGATCAAGAGATCGAGTGGGTGATCGAGAGGGCGAAAATGTTGACAAAAGCAATCCAGGAGGAGGGGGTGAGGGGGGGAGTGATGGGGATGAGGTGGAGCCTGGAAGAGGGGGGCCTGTTGGTGAAGCGATGGAAGGAAGGTGGAGAGGTGGAGAGTGTCCAGACTCACAGGCTACAGTCGAGCATGGACATCTTGGACCGGTTCTGGCAATACTGGTTGACGCTGGAGATGGATGGTTTCGTTGAGAAACTGGAGATGTTGAAGTGGATCGAGCAGAACGGTATGGCGAGGACAATACCGGAGTTGCCTATGCAGAAGAAGGTACGAGCAGGGGGGACAAGCGCGGATGCGACAGACGAACATGTTCGAGTTTGACTTGGACGTGCAGATTGTATCTGGACTGTCGAACGCCGCGGGTCATGGGAACAGGAGGAGGAGACAGAACAGAGGGAACACTGAGTACGTACCTTCGTCCGATGTTGAGTCGACGACGGACTATACATATATTGATGACATGGTACAAGTACGTACAATCCCGAGGACACCCGCAAGTGACTGAATACAGAACATGCGGGTGATGAAGAAGTTCACGTCAACATGGTGTAAGTGAGATATGCTGTGTCTCGGACATGGCGGACCAATCATGAACATATATTTAACGGTTCCATGACTATCGCCCAAGCACCCTAACTCTTCCCTTCGTCCCCCTCATCTCGCCAAATCAGAATGGTCCACAAGCTCTCTCGTTTGAAGCGCATTCGTTGCGCCGGCAATGACTTCGTCTTCCACTCCATCGACGACAACCCATACTATCACGTCTCCCATTGGCATCGAGATGGGTGACGAAGATGCGGATTCCGGAAGGAGAAGAGGTTGAGGCCTAAGGTTAAGCTTGAACTGCGGCACTGCCTCTGAATCTGATTATCTCTGTCAGTGTGCTTATATAACTTAGGTCTAGTAACACACTTGCTTTCACTACATATACTATGATGAGTTCCAGGCAGTCAACAAGCACGGATGTGTCGGTATTAGGATCAGTATCTGAGGTGCGCCCCTCTGACTCCAATTGAAGTTCAAGCTCTTACAGCTCTTTAAGGCGAGTCCTAGAGACTCTTCCGACACCTTTGGAGTGGGACGAAAGCCAGGTGCGTACACATTTTTTGGAAAGTTTGTATTAAATTCCCTCAGTTTCCCAAGACAATGCAATTGCTGCCCAACCCACACGCAGTGTTGAGGAGCGTGTCTCAGATCTAGAGAATGCCACTTCCAAGAAATCGCAAACCATTGATGATCTCATGACTAAATTTACTGCCGTTCAAGCCAGAGTCATCACAACAAAATCAGTGCAATCTCACGACAGCGACTTGCTGCAACAAGTTCTCAACAGTACGAACAACAATGGCCGGAGCATCGACAAACTAACTGAACGGCTGGAGGGTGTGGAAACCATAGTGAAGGACCTGGAGAAAGGCTTCTTTGAACGCCTGCTCAAAGTGCTAGGGTTGAGCTGGTATATTACTAGTGTTTAAAAGTCTGGTCCAGTCCAGTTTTTTGACCTCCGGAGCAGGCAACCGGACCGCAACCGGTTTTTTTCACGCTGGAATTTGCTTGGACTGGACTGAGACCACTCCGGACCGGTCCAAAACGGTCTGTTTAGGAGTTGTGACCGGTCCTGACCGGTCATCTGCAAGACCGGTCCACCTCCGGTCAGCGCATGATTATTTCACTTCGGACATGTGGACGGAGTTGTAGTAGACGCTCCGGGCTCTCCGTGGAGCCATGAAACTCCGAGATCGGACCAATAACTGGTGTGATCAAGCAATCTAAAGTGTAAATAATATAGCAAGATTGGCTCTAATTATTGAAAATTAGCTCTAATTAGCTCTAATTAGAATTGGACTAAAAAAGGCTAGCTAAGCAGCTAAGAT
>JBBPSB010000726.1:0-12087 GCA_038093375.1 Xerocomus brunneocitrinus
CCCGGTCGGCTGTAGAGCGGGTCAGGGACGTGACGGACGACTGGGGCAGGGTACGTACGGAGAGGACAATGCATGAGACAGTTGACCCGCAGTCGGACTGCTCGCCGATCGACTTTAACCGTCGAGACGGCAGCCGTGATAGGATCCTGACGACGGGCGCGCCATTCTTGTCGTGTCGTAGCTCTGCCATTGACGATGTCAGGTAATGCATCAGACACGACAGGCGGAGCGGCAGAAAGGGCAGGTATGCAGACAGAAACCGGAGGCCGGCTGTCACAGCCGACAGTGTCAAATAGTTGACCGTGCCATCCTGCGCATACAGTCAGTCATCGCACGACACGATGATGCAAGAACGAGATACCTCAAACTGTTCGTGCAGGTTTGGTGCTCGGGTGACCAGTATCCCGGGTACTTGGACAACATCGACGGTGCCGCCCGCAAACCACGGGCGCTCCAATGTGGCCAAAAAGCTCTCCTTGACGACGAGGGCGCCTACGCCCGTGGGGTATCCAAACATTTTGTAAAAACTAATTGCCATCGCGTCGACGGGGGTTTCTGTCAGTGAGATCACAGAGGTAGGTGCCAGGGCGGCAGCATCTAGTAGCGTGTTGTATCCGAGAGAGGAAGCATAACGGAGGATGGAAAGCGAATTTTTGGCGTTGGAGATGTTGGATAGACCGGTTAGTGCAAAGAGTGAGGGCACAGAGGAAGATTCCGGGCGGCTAATTTGAAGGATATCCTGTAGGGGAGTAGAGTCAGTAAGGAAGGGCGCATATACAGAGGTTAGATAACGAGTACCTTGGCAACTGATATGTCGAAACCTCCGGTGGGTGTTGAAGGGATGTAATGTACCTTGCTGCCTCGTCGGGCTGCGAATTCACGAATTCCGTGTACACTGTTGTGTGAATCTGCACCGAGCACAAAGGCACCGTTTTCATGGAAAGGGAAAGACTCTCCGACAAGCTTGAGCGCTCCTGTTGCGTTCGCGGTGAAAATGACGGTATAACCCCTGGGCGCGTGAAAGAATGAAAGAACCATTTCCCTGGCTTCTTCAGCGCATTCTGAGGATAATCTCGAGCTATTGTGAAACACGTGAGATCGGGTTAGGCGGCGTGGGATGGAACTTGCCTGTTACTGACTGAGTGGGTGTTACCCATGATGTTTCGCGTTAGAAAATCGCTGTGTACGCGGACGAGGCTGTCTGGATGCTGGGCACCACCCATATAGTCGACATAGGTTTCGCCCGCGCGGTCGAGCCTTGCGAGGTCCGTGTTGCGTAGTGTGTCTATGATCCAGGTACTTTGATACTGGGGGTACGCTTTTAGAAATGCCGAGTACGCCGAGGTAGTTGGTTCACCGAGATATCTCGATTGTGCCTTGGACGCGGAGAGAAAGGGGTGGAGAAGAGATGGTGGGGGGAATGGAAAGGGAGGAGGAGAGGCGTGGCAACAATGATCACTGTGGTAATCCTTTTCGTGCAGGGTGTCGTTTGATTTGGACAGAGAGTGGTTGGATCGGTGAGACTTTAGGGTGACACGAGAGACAGGGGGAGATGAGACGACATCGATCCGGCGTTGATCGTCCTGGCTAGAAACACAAGAATACTTGTTGCCCATGGCTTGGAGGGCTGATGGAAGGTTAGGATGCGTTTATAAAGGCGAGCGGGTGAGGATTCATCCGAGCTGAGGGAAGAGACTAGTGAGGCACTACCACATACACAGATAAAACATAGCTTGGGAAAAATAGTCAGCATTCCTGGGCTCGCTGCCAAAATGGCGCGCAATCGGGCAGTTCGTGGTGGGGCCACAGGCAACATCAATTAATGATCAGTTGATTCATAGTACCTGAAACGAATCTCCGGACCTCGCTGTAATAAGCTCAAGTGACATGTGTACAGGTGCACAAGCCCATTACAATTGACCGACACAGCAACGTGGCGCCATAATGCAATGTCCGTTGTCATATCAGGTGACAGGACAAAGCCTAACGCAGATTGCCAAGCAAGAGAGAGATGAAAGGGAATGGTACCGCCCACTGATCAATATGGGACTGCAACTTGGCAGTGTCGCAACATTTGTAGGCAAAACAGTACAGGACGACATGACTTATGTCACTGATGTCAGCTCCGTTTTTTTTCGAAACATACCATTTGTGTTTTGTCGTCGCGGGCCAGATAAAATCATCATCCTGAGGTCGAATGGGATGACGAGGTGAAGCGAGTAGCAGAGTATAGCACAGCCACTTCCAACTCATCCTCCAACATACTGTCTATCAAGGATACCTGCAACCGGACCTGTCGTTTGTTTTATGTTGGTTCGCCTTTTCTTTTCTTTTCTATCTCTCACTATTGTTTGTTTAGTTTCTTTCCAAACGACAGTTCGTCCTGGCCAACCTATACGAATACAAGCTCAAGTCGCGCGAGCAACTTCCGCTGACGACGCTTTCTTCGCGTGATCAGTTCAGACACGTACTCTCTCGGTTCATCACTGCCTCCATGTCCGGTACACTCGCACAACGCCAGCCCTCCCAAGTCGTCGTCCCCGTATCCAAAAATGGTGGTCTAAAAAAGATGCCTCCGTATTGGCACCCGTACACCACGATGGCAAAGGAACGTTGGCTTGGAAGGGAGATATTAGAAATAGTTTCGACAGAATTCAGAGATCGCAGCATGGAGTATTATGTGAGTGCGCTGATCGCATCTCTGCCACTTGATCCTGATAGATGGCTCTTTCACATAGAGGTATGCTCTCGATTCGGGTGTCACTACGATCCACGGAAAAGTCGCAAAACCAGACACAGTCGTCAGGAACGGGGACCGTATCGAGTTCGTCTAGATCCACAATAAGAGTGAAACATTCATTGTTGACTTTACATCATTCAAGGAACGTCGTTCATAGGCACGAACCCCCCGTTACAGCCACACCTGTCAAGATCGTGCGGCACGATAGAGAGCGGGATTTCCTCGTCATCGATAAACCTGGTAGCATTGTATGTCGCTTGTTCTCTACCCTCGATCAAACTCTCGGACAGCCATAGCCTGTGCATGCATCAGGGAGGTACTATCGACACAGCCTCGTGGAAATACTCCGATATGAATTCGGCTTCGATAAAGTATACAGTGCGTCTCAGGTCCCGTCCCGTCTCGCCGTTCCTCACAGCCGCATATAGCAATTAATAGATTAGATAGACTAACGTCCGGACTCTTGATACTACCGCTCAATGCCGACCTGGCGCGCAAGCTCACAGCCGAGTTCATGAACGGATCTGTGCAAAAGGAGTACGTGGCAAGATGTAAGGGGGAGTTTCCTGTGTGCGTTTCACCTGCGGACCGGAACCATCTGATAAATAGGCTGATCCGTCGGCTCTATTCAGGGGGCAGATTGTATGCGAGGAACCGCTGTTGACCGTGGACAGACAAATGGGACTAAATATCGTACATCCGGAAGGAAAGGTAAGGTCCACTGATGGTCGGGATTTCTATTTGTGAATATTTCGCTATATCAGCCAGCCAAAACGGTGTTCACCAGGTTACATTATGACGTGAATACCGACACGAGTGTTCTCCGCTGTAGGTCCCTGCTTTGATTCCAAGTTGTCAACTAAATTTAGCGTCCAATCTCGAGGTCGTCCGTACACCGGCCGCTGTGAGTCCCTTTTGTCTTTCCTCTATCTGGTTTTTGTCGCTCTCGGCACCCCTTTCGTTCTCATTAAGCTGACATCATGAAACAATAAGCGCATCAGATACGGGTTCATCTCCAGTTCCTCGGACATCCTATCGCTAATGATCCAGTGTACTCGGAAGTGCGAATATGGGTAAGCCTCTTCAGGTTGCTATTCTCAGTCAACCTACGCTATACCACGCATTTTCATTTCGGCTGTGTTGCTACATCTCGCCATTTTCACGTGCTGACTCGCGCATATACTTACCTACTGGTCTACGTGCAGGGTCCGAACTTGGGAAAGCACGGTATTGATGTCATACCCAGCTCTAAGCGATTCGCCCCCACTCCACCCGATCACCTCAAGATGGATGACAGCCCCGAATCACTCACCGCCATGCCCAGTTCAAATCGGAACGAAGACGGATCTACGGATGAAATCGATGCATCGCATGCACAGCGAGGGAAATTACTTCCCAGAGAGACGGGCCATGATATTGGCATGTGTTCCCCTGTCCCGCTCTCCGCCGAGGCTGTCCAGATCATCACGCGTCTGAGGAACATGAAGGTTCGGCTTACGTTGCTCATTTTTTTGTTCCCTCCGTTGTAATGTGGCGTTCATGACAGGATGAAGACGAGGACTGGAGCCGATGGCGAGATGTCGTGTTTCGAGCCAAGGGTTCACTGGCGCCAAAAAAAATTCAACGTCCTCCGCTTCCCCCATCCAACAAGCGGCAACGGGGTGGGAAGAGTGTCCCAAGACCGAGCGAGCCGGGGTGCAGCGAACAAGTTGTCGCTGTAGCGGATCCAGGAGCACCCCCTCCACCTGAGTCCGAGAGCGACGCGGCGCAACTGACACTCCCCGAGGCGAGTGCTCGCCTTCCGTCACTTCTAGCGCCGGAGCCCGAAGCGGACCCAGTGACGGGCACCTTGTACTGCCCCGAATGTTATTTGCCGCTGCATCCCGATCCCGAGCCGGAGAAGCTCTATATATTTTTGCACGCGTTGAGGTATGAGCTGAGTTTGGGGTGTTTTGAGACGGAGATGCCGGTGTGGGCGAGGGAGGGGTGGGTCTGGGAGCAGTGAGGTATTGGGCGATGGGGTGCAAGTGGGGTTTTCGGTGTTGGTTGTGTGGATTGTGACGCGTACAAGACAAGGACCAAGTCTATGATTGGTGGGATGGGCTATTACCGAGTACTGGCGGCCGTATTTGTTTCGGTGTCACCTAAACTCCCACAGTGCCTTCCTTCTCGAAAGGACCATCGTGCTCTGTTGCTCGATGAATGTGCGTTTGAAAGTTCAGCGGGCGACAGAGCACGATGGTCCTGGCTTCCATAAGTCCTCGCCCCCGCATGCACACGCAGCACCCTTCGCCAACCTCACCACACGATCCGCGATAAGTGCGGGTACGCAGCCGTTCGCACTCTCAAGATCTCATGCCCAGCACGCACGGCTACATGTCCTCACCTACTACTTACTAGTTATTTCAACATTTCTAAGTGACTTGGAGCCGAGTGTTGCATGGTTTTTTGTCGTGCTGGCTGTCATACTATGGTGGCCTGACTCTACCTATCTACAGACCCATACCGTGTGTCTGTCAGTATTCTGAAGGAACTGTGGCGGTCTGTAGGGACCGTGGACACTTTCTGACAGGCATATACCTGACAGTTGGTCCACAGACCATGCAGACGTCACAGTAGGACCGACATCATATTCTTAATGATCGTTGCTAATGGGACGAGGTGAGCACTAAGCAAAGGATGGACGAGTGCTCGCTAACCGACGCTACATGCGTTCGACGACTCTCGAGAGGTATATAATCATCGATCGTTCTTTCCATCTACAGATGTTTACCTCTGGTCTGGTTTGGAATTGTCACAGCTTACAACGGATCTCGATCAGCTGGAGACGAGCACCGTTCTTTGATCACGTTTTCACCGAAACTGCTCCCCTCAGCCATTTCACATTTTTCTTACTCGAAAAAAAAAAACCAAAAACATGCCTCGCAATCTTCATGACCGCAAGCTGACTCTCCGTCATCGGTTTCGTGACGTCTCACATATGAAACTGATGAATATATTCAAGTCTTTACGACACCGGAGAATACGCAGAGACGTTTCTCTAAAATCTTCAATTCACTCCCGAAGCTCTTCTAACCACGACTTCTCACCTGCACAACCTCTGTTATCTAACCTTTCCACGTCCGTATCGCTTCATCTATCACGGTACCGCTCTCATGCTTCAAGCATCCCGAGCATCACAGAGGAAGATTGCTCATCTGGCATGAGCGCTTCGAGCCCCAGTCTCTGGGTTCTCTCTGACTGGGATAGGGGCCACGTCTTCCCTTCCCACTCCGTTCCAAATTTCCCGACATCTCCCTCCATATTCCAGTTACGCTCTGCATCGACCAAGGACTATCTCGTAGATCGGTTGGAACAATGCTTGGGCCAGCTTCACCTCGCAAGCCCGGATGGCGGGGACGTTTCGTTTCTCAACATCTCCCCGCGCGACATTCCAATGGATGTATGTTTGGATGTGTCGAGTCCGAAAAGAGCCATCGACCTCGAGACGTCCTCTCGTCTCGCTAAAAGCAATACACAAAAACCAATGGCGTCCCCATACGATCAAAACGTGCCGATGATCCTCATTACGTCCGTCAACGCCAAGCACGCAAAACCTTTACCCCCCTCGACCCATCGAGCTAGAACGCCACTTGGCCTGTCCAACACCAACCGCCCTACCGACATTTCCAAACCAACACGAAAAACCCCACACGACGACCCTTTTATGACCCAGCCCGAGCACGGCTCGGCTCACCCCCCGACGGACAGCATCACCTTCCGTCTCCCGGCCTTTCCTTTGGCTTGTTCGCGTCCCTATGCGCCTGAGACGCCGACCCCGACGCACTGCGATCACTTTGGAGATTGTAGCGGTGACCTATGGGAGATCTTTCATCCGCCGCTCGTCGCGGGCAAGTTTACACTTGCCCCATTCAAGCTGCCGCCTTTGAGCACCAGTCTCTTTGACGTACCGCGAGGTGCAGCGGTATCATGTCAGTGAGGGAGTCATTGTACGGCGAGGCAGGATAGATCATTCTTTTGTAACGATTGTCACGACATTGAATGCTGAGACCAAAACATTTCACGTATGCCGTCGGATGTGGTCTCTTGGGATGTTGTGTAAGCCAGATCATCAGAGGGCGCGGATGAATTAGGCACCACTTTCTTCCCAACAGTCAAATTACATGTTGATTGACCTTGGACTATTTCGGTCTGAACTTGGACCTGGCGCTTGGCTGAATCACGGACTACGGCAGCATCCCATGTCAAGTCTCAAGCACATTACTTTTCCGCAGATACGGCGTCGCTTAGAGAATTTGCCCTGTGAAGAATCATCATTCGCGTGAAACCTTTGACGTGGTGGCTCGAATGCACCTAAAGCTACGTTCATTAGCCGTATGCAAAACCAGGCCTAGAGAATGCCGAGTCCAAGTCCGGTACTTCCGTGACGTGGCTGCAGGTTCGACGCTTATTCACACGGAACTCAAAAATGCTTTTCATTAAACACCTCCTCATTGCATATCAGCACGGGACAAAACAGGGCTTGAATGATCATGATAAAACGGAGTCACAACCGACCGTTAGGCAGTTTCCCCAGGTCGGACGACGAGCTTCTTCCCACTAACGAGGTTTTTCTTCAATCTCTCCAGTCCTTGCGCGACACCATTCAATCCCCCTGGTACAACTTCAACCGGGTTGGGCTGGTAAAAGTGTCCGTGAGTGATGCGCCATCCCTACGCGATATACACTAAAAAGACACGCACGACGATGTCCCCGGCCTCCAGCAGTCCTGGAAGGTTTTGCGCCAACGCGCGCCCAAACGCCCTGTTGGTGGGCTGGTACACGCCTCCGAGCGCGCTCAAGACCTTCTTGGCGCTTCTGTGCGTCTCCTTGATGGAGGGTGGGAGCACAATAATAATGTGGCCCCCTTCTGCGAGCGCATCGTATCCGAGTTGTTGCGTTTCTGGCGCCGAGATCGTATCATAAACAAAAGTGATCGGGTTTGCGGTAATGCTCGCGATTTGAGAGGCGAAAGCAGACGTGGGGGTGTTCCGATCAATGACGTGGGTTGCACCGAGTGATTTGACAAGATCTGAGTTTGACAACGATGCGGTGGTGATAATCGGGGAAAACCCAGATAGTCTTGCGAATTGAATGACTAGTTTGGGGATTAATGGAATTCATAGGATGTTACATGATGAGCGTCTATGTGGGAACGACGAGATAGCGGCTTACCGTATTGGCCGACAGAGCTAGACCCTCCCAAGATCAGAATTGGTTGTCCTTCAGACCTGCCACGGCCACCATCCCAAGGCGCTTTCAAACCAACACCATTAGGGGATGGGGAGTAGAGGGGAATGGCTGCCGTAGCAACACCCAGCGGAAGCGAGGCTGCTTGGTCCAACGTTATGTTGGATGGAAGCTATCAACGATTCAAATTCTGTTGTTTTGGAAGCGAAAGACATCTACCATACCTTTGAAGCAATCTCGGCGGTCACAAGGACGTACTCTTGGAAAGTCCCGTAATCGCCGTCGGTAAGACTACCCTGGTGAATTCTAAACGATGATCAGAAATAAAGACTTCAGCATGGGTGTCAGGAACTGACGTACACTTTGTCGCCTTTCTTAAACTGTGTCACACCCTCTCCCACCGCCACGACTTCCCCAACAGCGTCCCTTCCCAGAACAGCAGGGAAGTCGGACACGATAACTCCATAAGTTTGGATCTTCCAATCTATGGGATTCAATCCCACAGCAACCTCCTTGACGAGTATGTCTCCTGGTCCAGGAATGGGCACAGGTTTGGTGCCTAGTTCAAAGGCACCGAATTTCTCTTTGAGGAAGAGGACGCGAGAGATCGACATGAATGAGAATGAACAAATTGATTGATACAGGAAGGCGTCAGAGGAGGGTTATATACATTCGGCTTATCTGTCATCTTTGTCAGGGTGTAGTCAGCACGCTGCTGTGCTGAGTACATATAGGTGGCATTGGGAACTACAGCAGAGAGTCAAGCGATGCATCAGCACGATGGCAGCTGGTAGCCTGAGTAAGCTGAGGCATGAAGCGGCACAGGGTGAAGTGACAAATCTGCGCGTAAGCGAAGCGAGGTAGTGTCTCTTTTCCTCTCGCCGCCTCCTTCGCCCGCGCAGAGCGTAGGCTCCCAGCAGCCTCTTTGTCGTCATCAGCCATGCTAGAACGCGCATTTCGTTTCAGCAGCATTTCTCGCGCACTCCATCTATGGCTAACCCAAACGATAAAATGCCCAAACTACGCTCTACCGGAATTCGTTTCACTATAGGAGGAAAAAAAACCAGACGCAGAAGCTGTCTTTCTCTCAGCAACATTGGTGTAGCGACGACGCCAAGGCCATCGCGAACGGCAGCGAGCTGTGGAGATCGCAGCAAGGCAGCTGCTACTGGCTGAACGAAAGGATAACGATGCAAATGCCGCAAACGAGCCCTGCTGCTCTAATGGCACGACCGGATACCCAAGACGGACTCGAAACCTTTCGTTCCTTCCCCACCTCGGACCCACATGTGTTTGCGCTTCAGCAAGTAACAATTGATCTGCTGCGTTACATACCTCCTGCGGCGGTAAACGAACAGTCCATCCACAGTTTTTTCCAGTTCATGAAATAGCATTTTCCCTCGAAGATGATATCCTCCTTACACAATCATCCAAACACTCTACACACGAAGCGCCAATGTTCTTATCTCTTGCAACCGAATAACTTTGTCTGCGGGATGCCACCTGACAGGAGCTGAGGTCCAGGATGCATGAATGCTTCTGAAGGAAGTAATTTGGAGTGGCGCAGTTCCAACGTACTCGGACACATCAAGCGTTGTTGAGCGGCTCGGTCGACAGGTGTTTGTATGTGTACCCTCTCTGACGGTGTGCTGTTTAGCAGCCTCGTTCCCTTCGCATGATCGCAATCCCGCATCCTCGTCCTCGCCGTCGCCGTCACCTACCCAAATTGCTGTCGCCCTCGTCCTGGCCCTTCAATGCGCGCACTCGTGCTCGCGTACCCTTGCCGTCGCCATTGCCATCGCCTGACCTCACTCGTCATCGTCGGGATGATCGCGCAAGCGTGATCCAGACGGGTGAGGTGGGGGGGAGACCTAAGCGAGCGGGCGGGCGAGTGTGAGTGCACGAAGATGACGACGTCGTGGTCGTGCGCCCATCATCGTCGGGGTGATCGCGTGAGCGCGATATGGGCTGGTCCGGGCGAGGTGGAGGGGAGGCCTAGGCAAGCGGACGGGCGAGTGGCGAATGTGCGAGGTGGGAACACGACGACATCATGGCAGTCGCGGCGTCGTGGTACGCCCGTCATCATTAGGGTGAGCGTGATGTGGGCTGGTCGGGGTGAATGGGCAAGGTATAGTAGGTGAGGTGTCGCGCTACCGTGTCGCCATCCTCGTCGTCCGATGTCCAGGAACGGGAGAGGTGGGGTAAGCCGGGTTACATCAGGTCGGGGAATCCGCCGGCGTGGGACTCTGCCGGAAACGCCATATCCCAGATATTTTGGTTCCCACGGTCGTCCCAGCGGTGGCGTGGTGACCCCGCTTGCACGCTCGAATGCAATATTGTAACGAACGGAACGAACGGAACGCAGACGACGAAAAGGGGAGGTGAGACGGCGATGACGACGACGACGACGACCCCGGACGACTGCGCAGCCACCACACGACAGAGGGGACGCTCACCGTGCGTGCGCTCTCTTCCCTCTCTTCCCATCGCAGACCCATCAGACAGTAGAACGAATGGACGGACCTGAAAGGAGTCGAACGGAAATGACGGGAGGCGATGCGACCGTCGCTGCAAACGCCGGAACGACGACGATGACGCTCGAGACGAAAGCGATCGACGGCCACGAACAGGCCGTCGTGCAGGAGACGGTTGAGGTGCCGTACGACGCGAACAACCTGTGAGTGGAGTTCAGCTGCGTGCGCATGACCAGAGAAAGGGCGCTAACATCAACGCGATGACTTTGCAGCGAAAACAGGCGTCGTGAGGAGCTGGTCACAATGGTCCAGCAACAGGCCGAGAAGTGGCCGCACCGCGACGCCAAGCGCCGTTCCACCTCGAAGACGAAGATGGACCGGACGTGCAGCGTCCTCCTCAACCGCGCACCGGATTTACGAAGGGGCCGGAGGTCGTCCGACCACCACCACCACCACCTCGCCCTCCCAGCCTGGGTCACAGCAGGACACGGAGATGCGAGACTCGGGCGACGAGGAACAGGATCCCTCCGGAAGCATGGGTGGGCGAGCAAGCCCGGGTGTCCAGCTAGAGGAGGACCAACACGGGGACGAGTGGGACGAGTGGGCCAATGACTATGCCCACGAAAGCGTCGAGGTGGACGTCTACGTGACGTTCGTCTCTCTGACGCTGAGGACCAGCGAAATGTGTACACGGTCGAGGTCCTGCGCCTCGGATGGGCCAATCCCCACACAGACGAGTGGCAGGCGGACACGGAGCAGCTGATCGAGCGGCTGGCCACACGGGCCCCTCAGGTCGCAGGTAGGCGCGCTCGTGTCGTTCGAGTTTCGGATTGCGTCACTCATGTTACCTTCCCGAAACCTGGTGCAACGGAGATCTTGTATCCTGACCCGGTGCATTGACTGCCAATGTATTGTAAACGCACAACTACCACAGTGCATGGTCTTCTTCCCATCGCCGGTCAGAACAACATCCCACATTCCAGAATGTCACACTTCCTTCCTTAGCTGAGTGGCAGATGATGAGTCGTCCATCGGGGAGATAAATGAGCCTATCCACAAGGGAAAATGGCGTGATCAGTACTCGATACGGTCGAGGACCATTATTCCCGTGTAGTGTGACGTTCGACATGGTGGCGAAAGGGTGCCGATTGAGGTTGTCGTCGGCGTGCGCCGTGAGGTGCGTGGTCAAATGGGAGGGAAGGTAAACGCTAAGTATTATAGCGGAACTTCACAGCTTGTACAGCACGAGGCAAAGCTGACACTTTCCATGGTCTGCCATCATACACCGTATCTACACTTCTCAACCAGCCAGACCCCTTCAATACAGCATCTGAAGTCGATCGGCTGACCTCTTGAATGCTGTCCACCTGCCTGAGTCGTCACCGTACCCGTAAGTTCGTAACCGGAATACCCCACTGGACCCCGTCTTGATCTCTCTCTCCCGTCTGGTGGCAGCGTCGGCGGCGCTGGGGGCGTCAATGGCGATGCCAGCACACGGAAACAGTCGGCAGCAGCAGATGTATTCCAGGCCATTGTGGGGAGTGGCTATCGCACCGAGACCACCGAGATTGTGGGGACCTGGATACGGACGGGGTTGGAGGAGCATGCAAGGGATGCCAAGACGAACTGGAGGGCAAAAGACTC
>JBBPSB010000727.1:0-12065 GCA_038093375.1 Xerocomus brunneocitrinus
GTCAATTTCGACGTTGGGCACCACCAAATACGAGAACCCAAAGGTAGCTGAATGTCATCTTGAAGTACGGTGACGATCGGTTCGACCACAGACGACCATAACTCGCGCAGCATTTCCTTCACCCAGGACTCTCTGTTCGTTCCATATGCGTGCGAGTCCTGGGTCAGTTTGGATAACTGCGAGCACAGTTGGGAGACGTCGCCGAATGTGCAGGGAAGGGACACGTGAACGGGTGGTCTAGAGTGGAGAACAATGACGGCATCGCAGCTGTATTCGCTTGCATTTACAATGATGACTGGCCCGCATTCCGCGGCCTGTCGGAGGTCGTCGAAACAGGGAGGTAAGAGGAACAGCGAGAATCCGTCTAGGCAACGAATCTTGTCCACCACGGACTGCCATTCCTCCTGGACCCGCCAGTACGGATTCATGTCTTGGCCACCGCTTCCTTCAGCATGCTTCCTGAGGTCCACACTCAATCGAGTCAACTTCTTTCCAATCTCGCGTCCTTCGCGATCCTGATTCTCCAATGCAGCGAGAGAGATGTCAAAGCGGGCGAGTTGATTCCATAGGATTCCTCGACCTTGCTCGAGGAGTTCAACAGCCATCTGGAGGTCATTGTACCATATGGCACATGTGAATGCATCATTTGCCAGACCAGCCACCCTCGCCTGTATTGTCTCATGTCTAGAGTCAAGTGAAGAGTTGAGGGAGGTGAAGTGATCCAGTGTATTGAGTGCTGTTTGGTAAGCCTCCAAGACTGAAGGGTGGTTATACTCTTTAGCATTATCAACCCAACATAATGTTGCCTTGAATAAATCCAGTGAAACTGCTGGACTGCAACTCTTCAATTTTCTATAGGTCTCAAAAGCCTCATCTAGTAGAGGAGATGGGTAATCAGAATCTATCAAGGATTTGAATAGGAGAAGAGTAGCTTGAGCTAGTTGAGTAGCAATGCAAGCAAACTCTCTCTGTTGGATTGAATAGGTGGCTAATGCATCCTTGAATAGCTTGATTGCCCTGGCTAGATTGGAGTGGTTTTCTACTTTGTAATAGTGGTCCAATAATGACAATGCAAGATTCCAGAGTGCAACCCCATGCCTCTGATGACCTAGTGGATGGTGTTCAAGACACTTCTCTTGAAGATCAATGGCCCAATCCAGATCAGTTAGATTGCCCTGCTTGTAATAGTGTGCACTTATGAATAGTGCAAGATTGTTCAGAGCTGCATTATGGGATGGATGCCCTGTTGGACAAAGATCAAGTCTCTGTTCTCCCATTTCAATAGACCTATTCAGGTCATCTATGTCTTCCTTGACATAATAGCGCTCCCACAAGGATAATGCAAGCTCTCCAAGAGCTCTTTGATGGTCTGAATGACCTAGTGGACACAAATCAAGCCATCTTTGCTCCATCTCTATGAGCTTGTTCAGGTCTGCTTCATTTTTTTGAATGCGATAATGCTTCCATGAGCTTACTGCAAGTTCTCCAATGGCACTTGCATGTTCTGGATGACCCAATGGACAAAGATCAAGCCTAGCTTGCTCAATCTCTATGGCTCTATTCAGGTCTACAATATTGCCCTCTTGCAAATATCTGGAATCAAAAGCATGACCAAGATCCTTCAAACTGGTAGAGTGGCTTGTGTGGCCCAAAGGACAAAGGTCCAACCTTGCTAGTCCCAATTCAATCCTTGTAGACACACAAGGCACACTTTTGAAATGCACTTCAGTTCTGTGAAGCCTCCTGTAAAGTTGCTCAAGGGCTGCCACACAGTCATGACCATGGGGTATAGTCTAAAGATCATATTCAATCATGCATAAACTAAACTACCAACATAGAGCTTACTAGCACATCTTTGGCCTTGCATGTCATGGACAGAGTTGCAGGACCACCAAATAGTTCAGGCACATTGCCTAGGATACTATTAGCACATATGTTAAAGAAATAGGAGTAAAGTTACATTGCCATGCATCTCCTGACTGCAACAAGCAGGCAACATCTGTAACCATCTGACCACCCAATAGTTGCTTGTCCCATTTAGAGTAAGCTTCTTTGGAAGAGTATGTATAGCAACTCCAACACTAGTTGAAAGAGATGCAGTGCTGTAAGGGAAAGGATGAGAATCCATAGTTGTGTGTGGATGCAGTGGTACTTGCAAAAAGAATGGATGGTCCCATGTTACTGTCTGACCATCCTCTGATAGGTTACCAAAACATGTTATTTTGGATGTCTCACTGACAGTGACAGTGACACAAAGATCTTTTTTGGAATGTTGGGACAAGAGGATCAATTGATTAACTACATACAACAAGTGAGCATTCACAGGCAGACTGGCTGAATCAACATAAACATACCAGTGATTTGGAATGTAACTTTGTCAGAATCATTCTGGCTCATAGCTACAAAACTAGATAATTGGAAAGGATGATATGTGATTGATGGGTATGGGTGAAGGGAGTTGCAGGATAGGTGTGGAGGGAATGATGAGATAAGGCAATGGTTGGGCTCAATACAGCAATCAATGTGATGGAATTACGAATGGAGAGTTGGGACACGTAGGGAATGGGGTGGGGTAGGCTAGATGGGATTTGACGAGTCTCAGCTGTGGTAGCACAAGGCAAAAACAGAGGCAAATGTAAGGGTTGAAGGCAGGTGTTGGGTAATTAAGCGAGGTGGGCAAGATCTAGACACAAAGGGCGATTGAGAAAGGCAACAGGCAGGATTACAAAGAGACCAGTGCAGAATATGCAAACAATGAGTACAAGCTGACGAGAGGATTGCTGAGGCAAGATAACATGAGAGAAAAGGAATGGACGAGAAGAGGCGATGGAGAATAATGAGAAGCAGGCGAGGGGATGCTAAGATAAGACTGAGACACCAATGGTGAGAACGGACGGGATTTATGAAACTCACAGGAAACAGAGCAGACCACGGCAGAGACAACAAAAAGCGCAAGATTAGAGACTTGAATAGATGATGGCAGTGGAAAGGTGAGAACAAGCAGGTTCAGGCGGTAATGTCCAGTACAGAAAGAGTGCAGGCCTAGAGAAGACCGCCACACACGGTGCGAATATGGGGCAAAGGGAGAGCGTGGGATGACACGAATGCAGGGAAAGGAGATGATGGAGGGAGCAGAAGCCAGGCAGAGGTGTTGTGCGAAGGGGGAAAGGGTAAGGGATGGAATATGCAGGGTGGTTGGACACAGAGAGACTGTGTTGATAAGAAGCTGATGGCGGGGAAGATGGGGGTGGAACTAGAGGGCAAGACCGGAATGATCAGTAGTGACAAAGGAGGGGAATGGTACTCACATTGCTGAGCGCTGAAGATTGTAGGCAAGACGCCAGAAGATAAGGCGTTGCGGCGAATGCAGGAACTTGATGGTTGCAGCAGAGAACAAAACTGAAAGCAAGAAAGTTGCAATATCCTGAGTAGTCCAAAGGGTTGACGCAGTGGGCTACTGGAAAGAGGCTCGTATGCGAGGTGGTGCTTGTTGAAAAGGAAGCTGCAACTTCTCTTTGCTTGCCACTGTATCGCCACCTCTGTCCGTAACTCGAGTTACAGTATGGCAAGTTCAATGCCCTATTCCCTTTGCTGACGCCAACTCGCCTCAACTATGGGACTCTGATCAATACACTGTGGATAGTAGAATCAGTGAATTTCAGCGACGGATTAATTGCATAATGACCGGGGGTTCATAGGGTACTTACATGAATTTCATGGGAAAAAAATCCACTGAAGCGGCACCGATCCACTCTGAACTTCAGAGTATTTTTCCGCTGAATTTCATTGAACTATCAACTCGTATTCACGGGTCAACTCCCTTTGTTTCAGCTATATTTTCCATTGATTGTAATGGCTATACCCCCTAATGTTCACGTTTTCCTCCCTTGAATTTCACCCAATTTCTCCGTTGACTTTCAACGGATATGTCAGTACAATAAAGCTATCAAGTTTCCATCTGGTCTCGCCAGTATTACTCTCATTCACTCTTCGGACATTACTGGTGATCAGATATGCATCATTGTATAGGATGTACAGTGCAGCAAATACAGGTACAGTCAGGGAAAAGAAAAGCAGGTGGGCATCACGCCCTCGAAGGCTGGGTCGGGTGGGGGTCGAGGCAACTTGGACGTGATTGGCAGGTTAGGTCATTGACAGCTTGCTCTTTCAGGAAATCCGCGATAATAGACATGTTAGTTCATACGAGACAATGAAAGAGAAACGACACCTTGATTCTCGTACTCTTGCGAGTAGCCTGTTTCTTTACTTTTTTCATCCGTTGGCCACGCTGATTCCCTGGAACGTCATCATAACATCCGTTGAATCTCGAAGAACCTGCGTTGTCTTGCTAAATGACAATGTGAGTGGCCTGGTAGACGAACCAAATGCATAAATAGGATCATACTCACATCATTAATGCTCGTCTTCGAACTCTGTTAAAAGAAATATTGTGGAACCTTGCCATATTTCAACCGGAAACGGAATGCACCAAGATCTTTCCATTATTGATTGGGTGGTGGTTGATTCTTTCGCCTGTTGGTGAGGCAACATCTCATTCAGCAGTGGTGAACCTCGGGATCTCTTCAGCAGCTGCATTCATCTCCCGTCGGATCGTATCATCGACAAGGTCCTTGATCTCGTCTGGGTCAGGTTCGAGTTGCTGCAATGCCCCTCCAACGTCAGCGCTATACAGTAAGTTCTCGTAGGCAGCATGAAGATCGACGCGCCTATCTTCCGCGACCAGCTGACAAGCAATGTTCAGGATTAAGACAAACTGAACAAACCGCTTGGCACTAAGAGGATAAAAGGACTTTGGGGCCATGGCTTCAACCTGACGTACGACTGCCTCGTAGATCACTTCGTAACCTATTGGGCCATAGCTGTACCGAATGAGCGTCACTTTCAATAACGATACAAATTAAGACCCACTAGCCCGGCTGGCTCATCTCTCGAATCCTTTTTGGAATAGCCTGATAATAAAGAGAGCTAAGGTTTATCAATGCAGTCTCGCGAGTTGTTCCAATCTTTTCCTCGATAAGATCATAAACCAGGCAATGGAAGATGAAGTTTTCCTCCAGGTAGTCCATGTCACCATTGGTAGCAGCCCAAACAAGAATCTTGATTAAGCTCGACAGCGTCTTAATATGTCCAGGTAGGGCAGCGAAGTCGATAACCACAGGGAAACCATTAGCCTTTGCAACACGGAGCATTCGCAGCTCGTTTGATAGTTCCTGGCAGATGGTAAAGTCAACCTGTGCAAGTCTCGTTTCATGAGCACCCTGAGCTACGAGCTCTCTGCGGTAGTAGACCAATGCTCTCAGTCTTGGACGAGGATCGTCAGGAATAACATCGGTGCAATCCTCCTGTGGGCATGTTGTAATCAAGGCATTGTTGGCGATGCTGAGTTTTGTCTATGATCAGTTGCATGATCAGTAGACTTGCCAGGAATAGAAGTTATAGAGCAGTAATCAAACCTTTTTGCCGTGGGGCGGACCTGGCGCTGCTGGGTCATCCACATGGGTCTCCGGATTGACCTGAAGATTATAAGCATATTCCTATGCCCACAAACGGCCTACCTGGTTCCCATCCAAAGTCTTCTCAATCCTTCGCCTCATTTTTGGGTGCTGAATAGGCAGATGCTCATCAGCGGCGTTCTGGTTTGGTTCATCCATCTGCTAGTACACGCATAAGTCAGTGAACCAACTTGTCAGCAATAGAACAGTAATTGAACATTTTCCCTATGAGGCGGGCGTGGTAGTGGCCCATCCGTGTCGGGCTCCGGATTGACCTGGAGATTATAAGTACATATCTTGGCCCATGAACAGCCTACCTTGTTTCTATCCGATGTCTTCTTGATCTTCTGCTTCGTTTTTTGGAGCTGACGCTCGTTGGGGGTGTTCTTTGAAATATCTCCACGCTAGTAAACCCATAAGTTAGTGAACCAACTCGTCAGCAATAGAACAGTAATAAAACATTTTCCCTATGAGGCAGGCGTGGTAGTGGCCCATCCATGTCGGGCTCCGGATTGACCTGGAGATTATAAGTACATATCTTGGCCCATGAACAGCCTACCTTGTTTCTATCTGATGTCTTCTTGATCTTCTGCTTCGTTTTTTGGGGCTGACGCTCGTTGGGCGTGTTCTTTGAAATATCTCCACGCTATAAACCCATAAGTTAGTGAACAATGTATACATCATTTATAATTGTATGCATGTGAATTAGAGAGTGGATATAAGCAAAGCAGCGCTGACCTTGTTGGCAATGATCTTGATCAACTTTTTGCCTTTCAGAACTGACCTTTTACGATGATGTTCTATGTCAGTGTCGGTATTCATAGCATCCTCATCATCGTTGATGGCTTCGTCCTCGTCTTCACTGGCATCATCCTTAAGAGCTTCGTCCTCGTCATTTTCATCTGCTTCATCTTCATCTTCGTCTTCGTCTTCATCTTCATCGTCGTCATCATCATCGTCATCGTCTTCACTAGCCTTGTCCTTGTCCTCATTGGAACCAGCATCGTCTTCACCTTCACTGGCCTCATCTTCATCTTCAGCAGCTTCGCCATCATTATTGCCTGGGCCAGCATCCCAATCATCCCCCACACGCTTAGCATAGCACTTTGCATTGACAAGATACTGCTTGATCATGTCCGCAATGGGCCAACCATAAGCAAACTTTTGGAGGAACGGATGCTTCTCCTGAGCCTTGGGAACCATTCAATACTGAGTCTTCACCTAGACACGTACCATCCCAACTACTTGGACGCGGAGTGCCATCGGCTGCTCCCGCCAAGTCTTTTTTGGCAGTAGAATAGCATCACTCAATGCACGAACACATTTCTGTGTGAATAATTAACTCAATCATCAAAAAGAAGTAAAGAATACGTGCATATACTCACCAAATAACAGTTATATTGACGTGTCTTCTTGGCTAATCCCATCGCGTCTTGTAGATTGTATCCAGTCAACTTTCCAGCAGTACCAGGCGGCTTTGGTATGAGTTTCTTCGTTGTCTTGAATATAGCGTTCTTTTTCTTAGGTACCTTCCCTTATGAGAGCCTCTCAGTTTGTGCTAGCAGGGTCAATTGATATGAAATGACCTACGTTCAAGGTTCTGTATTTGTTTTTGAAGGCCATCAAAGGCGGTAGTGAATGCGTCGAGAATGGCCTTGTTGACTCCCTTGCTCTTCCGTTTAGGTACTTTGGTGCATGCCATGATAGTGGGGAGTGTAGGGGTAAGAGTGAAATCAGCAACTGTGGCGAGTGCGAGTTAATCAGTGATCACGTGATGATTTGAGGCAATCACATGCTGGACCTCATCACAAGCCTGGTGCTCTTCGGCATAACTGTCCAGTGTCCCGCCGTGCTGACAACCAAGATCTTGTGCAAGCCTGATGGAATGTCCGCTGCAGTCGTGGTTTGGGCCGTGACTTGAGGGCGTGGTGATCGCAAGCAGAAGTGGTACTACAACAGTTCCCTCGGATGGGAATATTAGCGAATACTTGATCGTGGAACATGTGCGCACGTACTGATCCATGGACTGATTTATTTTAATGCTGCGGTGTTCCAAGAAGGCGGTTATGGCTGCATGCCCGAATAAGTGATTGAACGCAATGAGGATGCTGATGTTGAGGAATTGGTCCTTGTTGACGCCGGGGTCGTTTAGGATTGTATGCTTGGATGCGAACATGAACGAGGGTGAACTGGGTATGAAATCCAGGGGGGTAATCAGTCTGTACATGCCAGGGTATCGGTGGGACTGTAGATGGCATAGATATATGACTTGGGGTGTCGCACGAGATAAATGAGCTGTGGGGGGTCAGCGCTGCATAGACGCCGAGAATATGGGGCCCACCTGTGCCCAGGTGATGTATGGCACAACGAGAAACTCGGTGCCTAAAGGCGCGAGGTCGGAAGGTGAGCAGCCATAGGAAGCAGTTCATGCAACGGGAGTTACATTGAGTTGAACGCTCCTGTGCAGAGAGATAGTCAATTTGTCACCCAGAATGAAACAGATGCACTTTCAAGATGTGTTATGGGCACCGTTCCAAAGTCCGTTGTGGCCATTGTCAACCTTGAAACTTTTTGGTTCAAAGAGTGCAACTTGCTGGAGGTTTTCGCAAGCTGCAAGAAAGGTGGGGCAAGTCCTGCACAGTAACGCAACAGGGGCCCCTACCTCTGCGCCTGCTCCATCCGACAGAGAATGCCATGCGTCGCTGCTAACTGTTATGATTGCACTGCGCAGTGCACAGATTGTCTGGTCACATGACACGGGAATACCCGGAAAGAATTAGATGAACAACGATAAACCGAGGTAACATATTCCATGCGTTTGATGTCCAATCGTAATGAATCTCTAATCAAGCGTTGCCAGTGCTCCCCAAGCTGTTACAAATGGCTATGTCCTGATACCCGTCGCAAACATTACTCAACTGCAGATCCGGATGAAGTTTTGGACTCAGATCTTGGTTCAGACTTGGACGACGTGGAGATGGAGGAGCAATCTGATGATGCAGAGCAACAAACTTCAGGTAATTCTCATCCTGGCAAGTCTGGTGCAGTTACTGACATGAAAGTATATTTATTGGACTCAGAGATTGCTAGTGAAGACGATAGAGAAAGTGCAGCTGTCATATCAGATGACCACTGCTCAATGGTGTGCTCTGAGGTGGACGAAGAAGAGCTACCTTATAACGAGGAAGAGGAGATCGCACAAGAGAGTCCTCAGGACATTGTTGAGCAGCTCCGTGACTGGTATGGTCCTAGAGTGGAAGAAGAACTCCATCACATCAGTGCATCCGATTGTATAGATTGGTGTCCGACGCTGACTTGAAAATAGGACATCTCATGATTACGGACGAGGATCGTGACAATATCCGGGCCTTCCAGCTCAAACTCTCCTGTAACATGCCCCGTCGCATTTTTGATCGCATGCGAAAAACCTTCAGACACAAACTCGACATCCAGTCTGAATGGATCATTCTTTATCGGCTCTCAGTTCTCTCAGGAGTCAATCCAATCAAGTTTGACTGCTGTATTAAGTCTTGTATTGCGTACACCGCCAAATACAAGCACCTCACTTGCTGTCCATTTTGTGGTGAACACCGATACAGAAAGGATGGCAAAGCTCGAAGAGTTTTTAGCTACCTCCCCTTGATCCCTCAACTGCAATCCTTTTTTCAGAACGCTGAAATGGTTGCCCGACTTGCATACCGTGGCCAATTTGTACACACCAATGGTGTCTTCCGTGATGTTTTTGATGGACACTGGTATCGCAAGCTACGGCGAACCCATGTTATCATTGATGGCGTTCAGCAACCACACAATTTTTTTTCAGGAAAAAATGACATTGCGCTATCACTTGCCACAGACGGATTTTTACTATTCAACAGACGACGATCAGGACCCTCAGCAACCCCCATCCTCCTACAGAATCTCAATCTACCTCCGACTCTCCGTACACATCTTGAAAATCTTATTTGTGTTGGTGTCATCCCTGGACCTCGCCAGCCAACAGATATTGGGTCTTTTCTTGTGCCTCTCGATGATGAATGCGCCCAGTTGGCTGATGGTATCTGTACCTATGATTCTCTTGATGAAGCCAACTTTTACCTCCGAGCATACATCATATTTGAGAATGGCAACATCATCGCAATTGAGAAGCTTCTTAACATGAAAGGGCATAATGCATTCTCTCCATGCCGATCATGTGAGATCAAGGGGGTGCGAAGAGTAGACATTGGAGGAACAGTCTACTACACACCACTTACCACTCCCCATGATCAGGAACGCGACTTGCTCAATCCTGAAGAACTTCCACTCCGAAGTCATGCACAGATAATCTCCGCACTCCAGGAAATGGAAGAGGCACCCACCAGAAAGGCCCATGATGAAATTGCTCTATTTCACGGGCTACGTGGCGAGCCAACCCTTACAAGAGTCAATTCCCTTGATTACTCACGCTGTGCACCTTGGGAATGGATGCATCTCTTTCTTGAAAACATAGTCCCAACACTTGTTAAACTGTGGACCGGTCAATTCAAGGGTATAGACGAGGGTAAAGAGCAGTACCAGATTGCTCCTCATATCTGGGAAGAAATAGGTGCTGAGACTGTAGCGTCAACAGCTACACTTCCTGCTACATTTGTGCGAAAATTGCCAAACATTGCTGATGGTATCTCCAACATGACTGCCGAAGCATGGGGTTTTTGGTTTATGTTTATCACCCCTGCCATTCTTCAAGGTCGTTTCAAGGATCCAAAATATTATCATCATGCCTGCGACCTTGCTAGCCTGATGCGACTGAGTATCAAGTTGGAGGTCACGCAGGCTGAAGTTGACCAGCTACGAGATGGGCTTATCAAATGGGTTAGGACATATGAAGAGTAAGTTGACTCTCAAGCCTGAAGTATACTAAGGGATCTGATGGAGGCTGATACCAATAACAAACCAGATTTTACTATCAATATTCGACTGAACGATTGCCAACCTGCACCCTTCCAATCCATGCAGCATTGCATGTTGCAGCCGATATTGAGAACTGTGGACCTGTCTGGGTTCACTGGACATTCTTCCTAGAGCGCTACTGTCATTTCTTGAAGTCCAGCCTCCGATCTCGCTGATACCCATAGAGCAACCTTTCAAACCGAGTTCTCCACTGTGCATACCTCACTCAAATTGGTTTGAAATTCAACTTAAAAGAGGAGCTTAAGGATTTCCAAACACGACGGGGTGATGAACTGCTACAGCATGAGCAGGTGCACGAGTCATGTTAGTCACAAATGTTATTTTGGAACCATGAACTGACAATGTCGTCTCAGATGCAGAACAAATTCTACGACCACCACGCCAATTCAACTATGAGCCCAATCAAGATCTGAGGCGCCGGATTGGCCTTTACTTTGTTGATGTACTTGGTGGCCGGCGGACTGATTTCGTGGCTAACCTGCCCCAAAGAATGAATGTCTGGGGTAAGTTACGCATCCGAGGTGGGGATTTACTTCGTGCGAGCTGGGCTTTGAATCAGGGAAAGTCATCCATAGAGTACCGAGACAATAGCTATGTCCGGGTAAGCACTAGACATCTCGGATTAGGATGAGAACTCACTTGATTAGTTTGAGGTCACGTTTAACCAGGATTCCAAGAATGCAGTGACTGTAGTCCAGTATGTGACGAAACACTAGGAAAACTCCTAGTGGAGTTAAGCTAGTAGTTACAAGTCAGTCACGCTAATCACTAGTCAGTCACACTAGTGATCAGTAGACTTGATCAGTAGATGTGATCAGTAGACGTGATCAGTAGACGTGATCAGTAACCTTACTGACACGCATTACTGACACCATTATGTCAGCATTACTAATAATGACTAAGGTACAGTCCAGATACGATCTGGACTGATCTATGCTATGCATGACATCATCAACTGTGCATCTACTGCGGACTGACTGTGCACGACTGTGCACGACTGTGCATGGCTGTACGTTCATCAACAATCATCGTTGATTGATCACATGATGATTCAATCTCCTCTTTATCTTATAGTATAAATACAGCATGTAACGTAAGATGTAATTTAGACTATTCAGTTGATTCAGACACCCGATATCTTATCTCTATTACTCATCCTCTGAATCTACCAATCGCTATTTGACTCTGTACCAAGAGGCTGCTAGAAGAGTGAGTCTCATCACTCTACATCTATCCCTATCGTTGTACTGCGCACCAAGCGGAAGGTATCCTACACTTCTGTTAGGTTATGAGCCCCGCCTAGAATAATCTGGGCAAAGACTACTGTCACTTGATATCTTCAATGTCCGATTATTCTTCGCAACTAGCAGCCCTTGAGGAAGCTACAGAACGAGTCGTTCTAAATGTCGGACGTCTAAAGACGATTGACATCATGCTACAAATGTGTGCATTGCACATACTTGCTGAGGCCGATGGAAACATCGGAGCGACCCACCAGGTCACACCAGCATATCTAATGATGAGGGGGGCAGCAGTCACCGATCCTGTCTTATCATTCAGTACAGGATCAGTATCTGACCGACGATTGATCACAGCTCG
>JBBPSB010000728.1:0-12063 GCA_038093375.1 Xerocomus brunneocitrinus
GATAGAGTGTCGGGTATACAAGTCCGATCGCCCGCGACTACGTCTTGGGCGAGAACGCTCCGGAGTTGGCGAGGAGTTGGTCCGGAGGTCCGGAGTTGGACTTGGCGAAAAGTCATGGATATGACAGAATCCAGCCCAAGAAGGACGCACAAAACACATCGAAATCCCTTATCATTTCATCAGGGAATGTGTCCAAGAAGGTTTGATCAAACCATTCTATATTTGGACAGGGAAACAGAAGACAGATATCTTTACCAAGAATCTTACATGTGATTGTTTCGGCAAACTCAGGCACATGATTGCCCTATCACAATTCCCAAAGCATGTGATCTAATCACAACTATCTTCTCACGATAAGAAGATAAGAAGGGAGAGGAGATAAAAGGTGATACAATGGATACCAACACCCTTATCACTCTTGGTCTCGACCTCATCCTTCTCATCACCCTCCTCATCAAATTTTATCTCCTACCATGAACGCCACCTCCATCACCTTCATTGCCATCTATGCCACTCTCATCCTCATCCTCCTCCTCCTGTGGTGCACGGTCATATACGTGTTCCATAGATTAAGTCGACCGGATGTAAGTACCAAAATAATAATTTACAAGTGGAACTAATCAGGGAACAGCGAGCGCCGAACTGGGGCGCATAGAACAATGAAGACGATGGAGAGAATAAGGGGTGGTAAGGAACTGGGGTAAGACCAGTGGGGTGGAGTGAGTCGGTCCTCCCCCACTGAGATATGTACATATTTGTAATATGTATATTTATTATTCCATCATGAATTGTTTCAAACGACGGGGAGTGACGAAACACTAGGAAAACTCCTAATGTCCTGTCATTACCTGTGAATATTAGAAAAACTTGTCATATACCTGTCATCACCTGTCATCACCTATCACACCTGTCAATACTGGAAAAACCTGTCACCAAGTCAGGGTTTTGCTGATGGTGACAATGATGACAATGTGGCATCGTTGTCAGTGACGTGTCAAGACTCAACATGGCATCACTTGCCATCCACCTCTGTCCCACCTGCCCTCACCCTCACCCCACCCTTGCCCACTCACTATCATGCTCGCAATGGCGATGTGACGACAATGACAGCACAACAATCGTGGTCACACAATCAACATGGCATCATTGTCACCACTTGTCGCCCACCACCCGCTCTCACCCTCACCCCACCCTTGCCCACTCACCATTGCGCTCGCAACAGCAACACGATGACGATGACAGCACGATGATCATGGTCACACGATCAACATGACGTCGTCATCACCACTTGCTGCCTACCATCCGCCCTCACCCCAGGTCCCCACCCTTGCCCACTCACCACTGCACTCGCAACAGCGACAACAATGATGCAGCATCGTTGTCAGTGATGCGTCAGTGTGGTGTCACTTGCCACCCACCTCTGTCTCACCTGCCCTCATGCTCACTCCACTTTTGCCCATCACCATCGTGCTCGCAATGGCAGCGTGACTATAAGGTTGGGGTACGCCTCAAGCCTTAGTTCACACTGTAGACGATTACCGTTGTAGTATTGATGTGAGTACAAGGGTAAAAGTGTAAGTCGGCCATCCTATAGATGGCCTTCGCCTTTTATAATGTAGATAATATATAATATATAATATAATCGATTGCATGTGATCATCTAGATCACATGCATATGAGCGCGAGTGACAGTATGTCACCCACTCACTGACATGTTGTATCAACGACAGATAAGGGCCTCAGCCCCTTACAGTGACAATCGTGGTAACATGATCAACACGGCATCATCGCCATCATACCCACAGCCATACCCATACCTGTTCCCACGGGTGTGTACCCTGTGTGGGTATGGGTATGGGTATGACCACAGATACCTGCGGGTCCACCCATGAAAAGCCCTAGGCACATGGTATGACAGGTGTGCCATTGCACCCACATCACCTGTGTAGCAAAGATGACGGTGATGACACAGCGAGGGTGATGGGTGTGCAACCACACCCACATCACCTGTGCAGTGACAATGATGACACAGTGAGGGCAACTGGTGTGCAACCGCACCCACATCACCCATGTAGCAAAGGTGATGGTGACAACATGGCGAGGGCAACAGGTGAGCAACTACACCCATATCACCTGTGTAGCGACGACGACATGGCGAGGTGCACAACTGCACCAACACTAGGTACCTATTAGTATTCCACCTGTACTATGTACTACACAAAATACACATGCTTCACACAACATTCGAGACTGATCTGGTATGAGAAAAAAAAACTACAACTGTACTTGTCTGGGATTCTGTCTGCAACTGTTGTGTTTGTGTGTCATATCCATAAACTTTCGACAAGTCTAACTCTGCTCCTCCAGACCAACTCCTTGCCAACTCCAGAGCATTCTCGCCCATGACGCAGTTGCAGGTGGTTGGACTTGTATATATGTTACTCTATCCTTTTCTACTCATCTGCATTCCATTCTTACGCTAGTCTCCATCTAGTTACACTACGCAGTTACATAGTCTTCCATAGTAATACTCCGGACCTGACCTGTGGACTATGCTTCCGCTCTCTCTACGATACCCAGACTCCATATATAAACTCCAGTACTCCGATGTATTTACTTTATTTTGAATATTGACTTGATCACACTCTTGTCACTCTCGTCTCACTCCGACAATTCCGCTTAGGTTCTAACACGCTCGTGTTAGGACTTACACTTTGACATGAGTCCCATCTCCGAAGTTCTGGGACCAGACTTATGACAAGGGTGCACCACACAAGGTGAAGCCAACATCCCAATTGCACACTACAACTCCGGAGTTCCAGAGTTTGCACTTAGGAGTTGCACGGTTCTAACACTGTGCCATGTCTGTCAGCTAAAGTTGTCCATGCCGCTGTGGGCGCTGTGACAGCACTGTGATGACCTGTCACAGAGCTGTACAGGGGGGGACCTAGCTGTAGTGGTGTAAGCAGTGTAGCCAACCATACACAATTGTACATTGACCTCTGAATTTGCTGATGCAAGACGATGATATGTGCACAACGGTGATGACAATGACTGTGTCATCGACCCACCACCATCAACAACATGAATGCACAACCACACTCTCACCACCACCCTCACCTGCCAGAGGACACAACAACAACGATGAAGCAATGTCATTGATGGCACAACACCATCAACAACACTACCACAACAACAACATGTTAACCACATCTTGACAACGCAATGACAGGGCATAGTACAGTCATACCCATACCACCACCACTCAGCCTACTAATCAGCAAACCAGCCTCTCACCAGACAGAACTGGCCAGAACTGGACAGTATGACAGTTCTCACAGATACCCATAGCTAGGTTCCCAACTGGCTAGAACTGGACAGTAGCCTAGACTGTGTCCAGACTCTCCCAGATTGTATCCAGACTCTCCCAGACTAGCCCAGACTGTCCTAGTATAGTCTAGTGTGTGACAGCATGACAAACAACTATAGCAAATTTTAATTGTGAAATCTTAATCATACAAAGTATGATAAAAAAGATATAATTGCAAGTATATAATTACATCAGTACAACTACCAAACAATATATACATAAGAGAACACAAGACTAAAATGGGAAATGATAAGTTAGGGTGGTAAACAAATGACAACATGAACTTACCCTAACACAACACATAAATATGACTAGAGATAGTGATTAGTAAATAGATTAGGATGTTACACCCTCCTCCTCCCTCCTCCCCCATCATCCCCACTTTCCTATAGTGTCTCCCAGCATCTCCACATCACTCTAGCATTACTTAGTACTCCTTACACTCTTTCCTGGTATCTTCTAGTATCCTCCAGTATCCCCCAGTCTGTCCCAATACTTGGGAGCTAGAGTTGTCTATCTTGGAGGAAATGGTATAACATACTTCTCAGGATAGTCGGCTGAATAGGTAAAGACCTGAGTGAACAATCACCTTTCAACACCATCTCTGCACATGATTGCCATGCCATGTTCATATGCATACAGAAATTCATCATCTAATAAATCTTTCTACTGTGCGTGAAAGAGTTCTCGGTGACAATGTGTAACTAGGTGGTCACCTGGCAGTTTATCACCACCAGTATGCTCCATTACGAAGTGTTTGGACTCATCAGGTAGCTAGATCAAAGAACAGTGAGATCCAAATCTTTGCAAATGGAGATTACATACTGTCTGAAAGTATGCTACATGTGAGCACAGATTTGTGGTCAGTGTGCATCATTGGTATTTTGACTCGTTCCCGAAGTAAAGATAGAGCAGCCATAACTTTGCATTGCCAAATGAGGTTAGCTGGATAGCATCTGACCAGAACATCAGCACAACAATGCGCCGAGGCAATGTGCAACTGGTAGCCATAGGAGGTGTGTCCTGCAATTCGTGGTGTGCTGTAACAAATGCATCAGAATAAAAAAGTTCACCATAGACCCCAATGTCATCCGAATCAGCTGCAGATGGCTGTTTCCACCACAAACAATAAGGTTCAAATTGGAAGTATTGGCAGCAGAAAGGATCCAACAGCTTCTCACAGATTATCAAGAGGAGAGATCGTTGATAAAAGTTGGTGATAGTGTAGTCGTGCGGACCGGGATATACTGAGTGTCTGTGAAATGGGACAGATATTGTAATGTCTCTTCGTATCCAACCATTGTTCTCGGATAGCCAATCTTGCGAATCCAAGTCACCTCCATGACCCAAGGACACTCCAGAGGTGGCATGAACATCTACACAACTGAGATAGCAGTCAATTGCAGTCCAATTTGTATGGCGCACGTCATCAGGGAGGAAATCCGCACTTCCAATAATCCTGATAAGGCTTTCGAAGCCTGATTTGGATTTCTGAATCCCATGGTTCCAATACCAGTCGCCGATGAGCCACGAGGTTTCATTAGGGTAGGGATGGAACAGATTCTCAGAATCAGATGGCTGAGGAATCTCACCTGCTATTTGTGATTCAGGCAGTGGTGGTGGGTCACCCCCGCTCTGATCCTTGGGATCATCAATGGGAGCAGAGTCTTGATTGTATATGTGGAATAAGCCAAATGTGTTGACTTGAGTAACCAGGATTGTGCAGTCTTGCATATGGGGAAGCTGAGTATTTATGCTTCGAGTCACAGTGTCAGATGGTGCTGATTGGGCTGGTGTATTGATGACAGGAACACTGGGCTCAGTCACTGCATCTCTTGGAGGTAAAGGTAATGGAGGTTCAGGGAGTATATCTCGGAAGTGTTATGGAAGTCGGTGATTTACTCGCCAACCACAGCGAATGGAGAGCGGTAGTGTATCATCCTCAATCTAAACAAGGTTATCAATGACTGCATATCTCATGGATTGATGAGAGAAAAGGAGGTATGTACTTCTGCTTTGTTCACCGTTGAGTTGTTTGCTCCACTACTCGCAGTTGGGGACTCACAGGGATGTGTTGCCACGGTCTACTCTAGTTAGCGCTAGTGAACCTTCAGGGTCAAGATCCCATCAGGGAGTCTAAAATAATGCACTACATATGTACCATCAACAACCGTATGTGAATCCAAAGACGCAGAGGAAAATTCCACTGAGAAGGTGCCTTCCGAGTTGACACAATGCTTCTTGCGGAGGTGGGCTTCCTTCACCTGCTGAAGGACACTTGCCAGATGTTTCTTTTCCTTCTGACAAATTTTCTTGTGTCTCGTAAAGGCTCTGGTCCCTTCAAAGGAGCAACTGCACAAACATTCTTGGTTGGAATTTGAAAACATCACTAGTATCCAGGCTTGAGCTTGAATGTCAAAGTACAAATCACAAATCACGAGAAGTGCAGAAGTGTGACATGCCCAAATAGGGTATGCAGTCAGCTGTGCGGCTTGGCTCTGGATGCCCGGTGAGTTGGAATGTTTCAGTGCAGGACGAGTCTCTGTCGCCCTGAGGGCAGCATCACAAAAATTGCAAAATTCTGAGATGATCTGAGATGGTCTGCACAGATAGTGTAAGGTGATGTTAGAGGTAGATTTTTATGTCAGCCATGTCATGATCCAGAGTTGCTTGGTATACAATCTCAACAAGCTCATTTTCTGCTCACAACAATCATTCATGCTCAGAATGGTCACTTATTGCACTACTCATGAGATGTGTTGTCATTCTGACAATCTCAGACCATTGAATAAATTTACTAGGCACGCTGACACAGATGTAGAATACTCTGTAGGAACTCAGTAAACACTAGAGAACCTACAGTACAGAAAGAGACTCTAAATGGTCCACTATTTTGCTTATGTAATGGGTGGCTGTACCACTGTATACCATATACTAAGCCCTCCGGGCGGTCCTGGACCCTCGCCACCGGTGTGACGAGTTGTGTAGGAGATTGTAGCAGTCATTTCGATGTTGTTTGTACATAGAAGTTACAAGTCAAACCCTCACTGAAGCATTAAACTGCAAGATAGCTTTCAGCGCACACTCTGATTCTGATGTGCATGAATGAACGCGCAGCAAAGACAACATTGTTCTTTCGATGCATGCGTGCGATGTCACGCAAGACTTTAACAGTCACCAGAGGGGTGGGGTTGGCAAAAGACACCAGGGTAGTGAAACGAACCAATAAAACTGGCCCTGCTGGCCACAACTCTTCGCGCCGCAAATTCAGACCAATAACACCGCGCCACGGGACACCACACCTCGATCTGTGGTATCCACGAAAACATCATCTGCATCGCATACGACCAAAAGTGACAAACGTCTGAAATGACCGAGAACGACCGAGCCATGTGGTGATAACGATGGGTTCGAACTTCGAAATATGTGTGTTAAGATATGTGGTGCATGTGACATGCGTGGGAATTAGCGTAGGAAAAAAACTGCACAGCGCTCAGTCTTTTTATGTAAGTGATTATGTACTCGCCGCTGACAAAACCTGTCCCCTAACGGGTCCAGGAATAGAAATAATTCCAACACTCTTCCTCAAGCATGAAACTGGTAAGGAAAATGCTTGCCCAAAGAAGAAGGGTAAAATTAAAGTTGAAATGAAATGAATATTTGTAGTAAAGTATTCCAGTGTCCATAAGTCCATGTGATGTGTCCAGTGAGGTCGTGTTGTGCAGTGCTGGCATAGTTACCCGATTTGGTAAGTTGCAGCTCGGCTATGTGTGACTGACTGCAGTGCGTACATATGTTGTCCTTCTCTGTGCACCATTGCGCAGTGTTGGTGGTGAGTCTGGGATATTGCCCAGCCTCTGTGGTGAGTATCTGATGTGTCTGACTCGCCCGATTTGGCCTTGACGTGGCTGCATGTGGTGGTAAGTCCATCCATGTGGTTGTAGATGACTGACATTTGTAGGTCGTGACTTGAGCCTTCATCGTCGTCTTGGTGGCCTCAAATAATTAGGAGGTGACTTGGGATGGTTGTGAAGTGGCTTCGGTGGCCTAGGTGCATCTGCCGTTGTGCGCTTGCGATGTCCATGCTGACTCGTATTGTCTTCAGCTAGCAGTCGCATTTTGACTTGTCTCGAGTCACAGCATGCACCACTCATTGCGCCATCCATGCGGCACCTTATCCCATTGTATCCAACACCATTGCCAACATTTCGGCAGCCCCAATTGTCTCCGTTGTCTCTGACTTCAATTTGGTCGCCTTCGGCACCTTCTGGCCCTGGATCTTGACTTTGCGCGTTTGTTTCGACGTCGCACTTGTTCTCCTCATTCATGGGGCATTCCACATCATATCCGACACCATTGCCAACATTTTGGCAGGTCGAATCAACCTCGACATCGTGCATTGCCTCCTGCACCCTCCATCAGGAAAAATCTCAACCTGATAATTGCAACAAAATATAGGAAAAACACAGTTATTTTGAACAAAAGTTACAAATATAATATATTATCCAAAAATATAACATTTTCAAAAATTTGTTACAATTTCCTAGTCCCCTCAAATCATTTGTATAATATGTTACTGAAGCAACTCTAGAAACTATGCCGGGTTAGGACATGTCTTCAAGCTTTATCAAAAGGGAGAAAGAGTGGATGAGGGAAGTTTCTAGGAGAAACCCAACCAACTGATACAACTCATAGGAGACAACATCTTGTTAGGACGCTGACCAGAGGTCAGGAAGGTTTATGAGGGTAAAGACCAAGAGAACTTGACTAAAGTTCTCTGGTACGGCTCTTGGGCCTTATATACTACCAGAGTATGTACATATATTTGTACTAGATCTATCCGATATCGTATCATAAATAGTAACCCTAAACCCTGATGAGTCACTATGAGTCACTATGACTTCTTAACACAGGTATCCGCAGGATCCGATGATTGTAGGCTTGTAGCCGAATGGCTATGTGCCATGAGGTTGTCTTGATGATGTGGCAGCACAGGTTCCTTGCATTGTTATACAATGAGGCTTTGTGGCTATGGATGTTGAGTCAGACATTACTGTGTTGCATAGCATTCTGCAGCGTGTATGTAATGAGGCATCATGCCATTGGTCGTCGTTATGATATGTCATTATCCAGGGATTTGGGATATGACTGAGATGTGCCTTGTGCCTACATCGTGTATGCGGCATGGCCTTGTGACTAGGATCCGTGCATCAGTATCCACAGTATTCGTGTCATAGGGTTCTGGGTTGGACGTCATGTGTCCGTGGAATGAATAAAGTACCTGGCACAGCTATAGAATGAATAGAAGGCTGTGTCGGTGGATGCTCATAGCGATGTCATGTGCTGTGTCTTGCATCATGACTTGTGTCGTGGTTAATGTGACTCCTAGGCTGTGTCATGCCTTTTGGTCATGCACGTGTGTTGTCGTGGATGGTGGTGACTCGAGATATGATGCTGTTGCTAGTCATCGAGAATCTAATGGATGTGACTTAACATAGAGTCCTTGTGACGTCATAGTGTTATGCCTCCAGGTCATGCACGAGTCGTTGGTGACTAGAGTCATCCGTGATGGAAGGAAAGGTTCCAAGGTAAGATTAGATGTGACAACATTGTCATCATCTATTGCTAGATAAGATGGAAAGAGAAAGATAAGATGATAGATAGGGGTAATGAGAGTACCATTCATAACAGTCACTAATGATAGATTATTTTCAACAATTCTATACTATTATCTGTGATTATGTAGGATATTTATTATGAATATATTTGTTTTTCAAACATAAAAGATTCATAATTATACTACATTATTATATATTTCAGATTGATTATCTTCAATCTCACATAACACTCATATAGTTTGATAGAGGAAAACATTAATATATATTCAAATCTACTGAAGCAACTCTAATAACCAGCCCCGGTTAGGAGACAGTCCTAGAGAGCTCAAAAGAGAGGAGAGAGGATGGGACAAGTTTCGAGGGGATAATCCAAGAGAACTTGACTGAAGTTCTCTGGTTGGCTCTTAGGCCTTTATATACTACTCAAGTATGTACATCTGTTTGTACTAGATCTGACCGATCGTATCATAAATATAGTAACCCTATACCCTGACGAGTCACTATGACTAGGGATGAGTCATCATGACTGTGTGACACAGGTTTGTACTGGTATCCGCAGTAGCCGCTAACAGAAGTGTAGGATACCTTCCGCTTGGTGTGCAGTACAACGATAGGGATAGATGTAGAGTGATGAGACTCACTCTTCTAGCAGTCTCTTGGTACGGAGTCAAATAGCGATTGGTAGATTCAGAGGATGAGTAATAGAGATAAGATATCGGGTGTCTGAATCAACTGAATAGTCTATCTTACATCTTACGTTACATGCTGTATTTATACGATAAGATAAAGAGGAGATTGAATCATCATGTGATCAATCAACGATGATTGTTGATGAATGCACAGCCATGCACAGTTGATGATGTCATGCACAGCATAGATCAGTCCAGATCGTGTCTAGACTGTACCTTAGTCACTATTAGTAATGCTGACATAATGATGTCAGTAAGGTTACTGATTACGTCTACTGATTAAGTCTACTGATCACGTCTACTGATCACTAGTGTGACTGACTAGTGATTAGCATGACTGACTTGTAACTACTAGCTTAACTCCATATAGGAGTTTTCCTAGTGTTTCGTCACAATCAGTCTTCAAATTTCAGGCAACTGGCAACTGGACTAGTGGCAACCAGTTGCAACTGGTTTGTTGAAAGACCGGTCTTTTGGCCCCTATCCCGTGGGAACCGTGCTTCCGACTATAGATATGGAATATCCTACTGACTAATGGCTTTCTATCCGTCCCCTAGGCATGTAATTCGGACCACAGGAAGGCTAGATATGATTTATTTAAAACTACATGTTATGTATAGAGCATCAAACTGAAATATAGTCTAATAAAATCAAAATAAATGCTAGAAAATCAGGGAAATTATGGGAAGTAGGTAATGTGGCTGTGCATCGGTTGCAACCGGTTGCAACTAGTTGGCAACTGCAGTCTTTTGCCTGAGAAATCAGGCAACTCGCAACTGCAGTCCAGTTGCGATCAGTTGCGGTCCAGTCCAGTTGCCAGTTGTGCTACCAGTTGCCAACTGGACTTTAAAACACTACCCTCTGGAGGAAGCACATAAGCCTCCTTCCCAACCTCCCAAGAGCCTCCCTCACGAGGCTTCAGAAATAATATTCCCTTCCATGATATTCCCGTCTACAGCCGACATGAGCCTTTTTTTTTTTTTTCTCATTCTTTTTTTTGCAGCCCAATGCCCCCCTGCCCTGGAACTCGACGAGCGCGGCCCTCCACAAGCAACCTCGGGCTTCATTTTCATAGTCCAAAGTGTCCCCGCAATATGAACTACACACAATGTGTCATCAACGTCCCTGGTCAAGCTGCTTGGCATCAAGCGCATGTCGAACATTTAGATCAACCTCATGTCTGACAGGTGGAGACAGGTGTATGACAGGTTTTGCTAATGCTATACTTGTTACACTTGGTCCTGGGTAAGGTGGCAAGTATAGCCTCTGTGAGGGGACGAAGGTTCAAGGACATTCAAGGGGGTTTCCACTTGGAACGTAAAGAGACGGTCGAGGGGGTTTCCTACTCGACGGGTTCAAAGGTTCAAGGGACGAGACACCCCTTCAAAGCACGGATGTAGGCTTTCAAGGGGGTCAAGGGATGAGAGAAGTTCAAAGGGCTAGATTCATGCACAAGGTATCAAGTACAGAGGAGATCTAAGCTAAAGAGACAAGATGAGTATCGAAGGTATATATACTGTCCTAGTAGTTTAGGGCAGGCATGGGAGATACGAAGTCAAGTCATAAAGAGTCAAAGGATGACGAGAAAGTAATGACTCATCGGGGGCCGATGGAGCCACAAGAGATAAATGACAAAGGTGAAACGACACACCAAAGCCGATGAGGTCGCATGGAGAGTAAGCATAAATGACAAAGAGAGAAGAGAGGAATCTGATGGAGGAATACGACTACGAGACAAGTGAAGGCCATTGGGCCGGAGACGTGGTGAAGAGGAGTAGTTGTGAAGAAAGGAAACGATGAGTCCGAAGAAAAGAATATGAAGGGAAACAAATCGTAACAATACTCACTCAATCTAATCCTAACCTGGACAATCCTAATTTAGATCATTAATCCCTTGTCAAAACAACAACATGGATTTTCTCATGGTACTTACTGTAGTGTCCTAATTTGGATCATCTTAACCATGAGAATCCTAACCCCTATTCTAACCTTGATAATCCTAACACTGATGATCCTAACCTGATCTAGCTTTGATAATCCTAATCCTAATAATCCCAAACTAACTATCACCCCCTTTCCCTTTCTCCTATTACTCTTCTCTCCCTCCCCTGTCCCCCCTTCCCTTGATGATCCTAACACTGATAATCCTAACACTAATAATCCCAAACTAAGTACCCTTGCCTATCTTGCCCTCTTCCCTCACACCCTTGTCCCATCTTCCCTATCTTCCCTTTTCCCATCTTTCCCATCTTTCCCATTCCCATATCCTCCTTCCCCCCTTTCCCATCTCCCCCTCCCCCCCTTCCCTTGATAATCCTAACACTAATAATCCCAAACTAATAATCCCCTCCTTCCCCTCCCACATCTCCCCCCTCTCACATTTTCC
>JBBPSB010000729.1:0-12029 GCA_038093375.1 Xerocomus brunneocitrinus
AGTACGAGCCAATCCTAACAACGAAAAATGGCTTGTGGAGATATCACCTCGGCGACGTTGTTTCCATCATCGGGTTTCATACCGAGATGGACTCCCCGATCTTCAAATATTTCGGAAGGAAATCGTCAGTTTGTTATCTTGTGTATCACTACACACGGCTTCTAATTCCTGGCATGGAACAGGGTGAAGATTCGCCTCCCGCACACGGAGATCGCAGATTTTCACCTAGTAGAGGTTCTCCGTGTCATGAGCTCGGAGGACACAATTATTGTTGGAGAATTTACGACCGTGGTGGATGATCGCATGGAACCGCCTACTTTGGGCTTCGTTGTTGAGCTGACACAAGCACCTGGTGCGTCGACACGCATATGATGGAAGAGATCATACTTACAACCCGACTTGTACAACAGGTCCAAACGCACATCTAGCGCCGCAAAAATTGTTTGATGTCCTCGCCACTGCTGACTCTGAGCATCAGCATGCGCTCGAGGATGGGCGGATTCACCTTCCCACGATCCGTATAGTGAAGCCGGGCACATTTTCAGAGTATTGCTGGTGGAAGGCGAAAACGTTGAGTGGAAATCCCCTACAATTCAAAGTACCCACGGTACTGGTTGATCCGACCGCGAAAGCATGGGTCTTGGAGAGGGTTGTCCAGGAACTTTAATCCCTGTCTGTGGGTACCAATTGATTGTTAGATGCAGATACCTACTTACTTTAACTTAGGGGGAGTCCAACTCAATTTCCCACCGTCATTGCTCGAAAGCATCGTTATCGTTATCCGTTCTGTATTTCTCCAAACTTTCCGTCGTCATCAATCAATCAACCTCTTGCCTTTACCCATGCCTGAGTCGTACTTGGACGTAACGGACGTTCTGGACATTTGCGATGATGAGTCTTCGTCGACACCAACGATCAGGATTTAGCACGTGGTGTCTCGTGCGGTGTTGCAACATAATTTCAAATACCTCGGCCCGGCTGCTTGTGTCCGATGTGCAGCGTGAACAGTTGTGGCCTGCAAGACCTTGTTTAGCGGTTCGCTTTCCATCACTGGTATCTTTCGCTGACCTCCCTCCTCGTGTCACTGTAGTCTGTTATTGTTTTGCATGCGATTGCACATGCCCATCATGTGGTGTACCATGCGCGTTTCACGAAACAACAGGTGTTAGATTCGTTGCGAAGGCATTCGTGCTCGTCTGAGTGCAAGCATGAGACTATTCTTATGTTTACTGCATCGTCGAATGTCCCTCGCGGCCGTCAACGTGGTGCTGCGGTGAAGCTGATGCATTTTGGTTGTCATCCCGGATGGTCAGACTGTCTGGGCGGAACAGGGAACAAATTATGTTTCGGTTGATTTCTTAACCCGCAACTACAGAATCAGTGATTCGCAGCAAGCTGACATTCGAGTTCATTGTCCCTTGCCTGTTTCTCTTGATGTGTGACGATGCGACGCCGATTGTTTTATGACAGCGCATGCTGTCATGTGTGGCACATCGGCTTCATCATGCGAACACTTCTTCATCAACACATTTGTACTGACGCCTGCAGTGACTCTTGTGCGGGGGGTTCCATTATGTGAGACTCCCAATGATCCCAGGCATGTTGCGACCTCGGACATAGAATCGAGTGCGTCACAACGTCCCGTTCAGTACAGTACTGCCGCTGACGGGAGCTTTCAGTCCGGTTGTTTTCCGTTCTTGGCCGACGATGATCTAAGATACGCTGTGGTTCGCGAGTGGCAGGATCGTGTCAGTGAATGGTAACAACGACGTAGCCCTTGTGCCGTTTGTGCACGGCGATTCAGACGGGTTGATTTGTTGACTGTTCATTCAACATGTATATTCAGCGTACCTGCACAGAAAAAAACGGGTGACTGAGCCGTACCTACCTTGTGGTGTATAAAACAACAATTTCACCCTGTTCGCCGATCTTCCCCACCTGTCCTGACCCCCAGCGGCGAGGGTCCAGGAGCGCCCGGAGGGCTTGGTATGTGCAGGCCAGCTTGTAATGGTTTATGATTAGATACTAAGTGAGTCAGGATGTATCGACTCTACCAAGCATTGCCGATCCGGAGAGGCGCCGAAACCTGCCTGACAGGATTCCTACACCTGCGTCGACTCTCTGAAAATCAACAAAGAGCCAAAATGTCCAAGAAGGCGCTGATATTGATCGCAGATGGTACAGAAGAGATGGAGTTGTGAGCGCCGTTATTCCTGAGGGATTCGATCGTCGCTCACCCAGCTTAGTACCATCACCTACGACACGCTCGTTCGTGCAGGCGTCGAATGCACATCTGCAAATGTCCAAAGTGGTGGATCGCCGTACGGATCTGTGGGGACGAGTCCAGCGCTGGTTGTGTGCTCGAGGGGAGTCAAGATCTTGCCTGATACTACACTCCAACCCCTGAATGCGGGTCCGGTATGTGCAGATATGCCTATCAGGGATGGTCTTGATCATGGTCTGCAGGATAAGTATGATGTGCTGGTCATCCCTGGTGGGCTCAAGGGCGCCGAGACACTTTCTCAATCTACCGAAGTGCAAACCCTGGTGAGGGAATATTACGATAGTAAGAAAATCGTCGCTATGATATGTGCAGGTACGTGGAAGACACGCAGACGTTATGGGAGGCAATGAGACTGTGTCTAGGTACACTGGCTGCAAAGACAGCTGGTCTTGCTCATCAATCGCTGACGTCGCATCCGGTCGTCAAGAATGACCTGGCCCCAGGTGAGTGGATCCGAGATTGGGATAGGAGCGAGCAGAGACTTGATTTCCAACAGTGTATGCTTACAAGGAGGATTCGGTCGTTGTATCTGACGAGGTGCCGGGAAAAGGTACGCTTGTTACAAGGTACGTTGATGGCTCCGCTGCTATACTTGGCGTGACGTTCAACCATTCTGTCCAGTCGAGGACCAGGTGAGTTGTCGTGTCAAGTAATAGTGCACTGTCCAATGTGTGAGCTGTAGGGACTGTTTTTCCATTTGCGTTCAAGTTGGTGGAGCTGCTCTGCGGCAAGACGAGGAGTGACCAAGTGCGAGAGCCGATGATATTTCCGCCTGGTAGTTATCCGTACTGAGCCTAAGTATTGTGCCACTGCAGAGTCACTCTGAGTCATCTATGCTGTACACGTACATGATGACGACGGTGGAGACGGATGCTGGCCCACTCATACATGTTCCATCTCGTCTTGGTTCCTTCACCGCAAGTATACAAGATAGCCTCAAAAAAGATCGATCAGGAAAACGAGGAAGAGTAATTGGGTCAGACACTTTTCCTCATCTTCCTTGCCGACTTTCTGCACCACAACGACAACGACCCTAATGCCGATCCGTTCCTGCACTGCCTGACCCTCGGGAGAGGCCAATGGCCTCATTGAGGTCACCGATCGTACCCAGTCGCTTGTATCGGGTGGAGAGACAAGATACGAGGTTGTTCAAAGTTGACGACCGAGCTGGGTGGCCTGGGGGCCGGAGTACCAGCGCGCTACGGGAGAGCTCAATGGCTTCATCCAGGTCGCTAATTCCACCAAACTGTTCATAGCGAGTAGAGAGATGAAGCGCGACACTGTTTAGAGCTGCGGACCGGCTGGGGTGCCCTGGTGGGCATAGCGCCAGTGCGCCTCTGGAGAGGTCAATGGCCTCATTGAGGTCACTGATCCCGTGCAGTTGATCGTACCGTTTGGAGAGCTGAGATGAGAGATTGATCAAGGATATGGACCGATCTGAGTGTCCTGGTGGGCAGAGTGCCAATGCGCTTCGGGAGAGCTCAATGGCCTCATTGAGGTCACTAAGTCCCCTCATCTGAAAGTACCGATCGGAGAGATAAGACGCGAGATTGTTCAAAGAGGTTGAACGGCGGGGATGCCCTGGTGGGCAGAGTGCCAGTACGCTTCGAGAGAGCTCAACGGCCTCATTGAGGTCGCCAATTCTCCCAAGCCGATCGTATCGAGTGGAAAGATTACAAGCAAGGTTGTTCAGAGACGACGCCCGACTCGGGTCTCCTGGTGGGCAGAGTGCCAGTGCATCTCGAGAAAGGTCAATGGCCTCATGGAGGTCGTCAATCCCCCCGAGCTGATCGTACCGAGTGCAAAGATGACAGGCGAGGTTACTCAAAGTCGTCGACCGACCTGCATGTCCCGGAGGGCACAGCGTCAATGCTTCTCGGTCAAGGGTAAGGGCCTCCCTGAGGTCGTCAATTTTCCCGAGCCAACTGTACCGAGCTGTGAGATGAAGTGCAAGGTTGCTCAATGACGTTGACCGATCTGGGTGGCCCCGCGGGCGAAGCACAAGTGCATCCCGTTCGAGGATGATGGCTTCCTCGAGGTCCTCAGTCTGCCCAAGCTGCTTGTACCGACTGGTGAGATAAAGTGCAAGGTCGCTCAACGATGTCGACCGATTTGCATCGCCCGGTGAGCAAAGCACCAGTGCTTCTCGCGCGAGGACAACGGCTTCATTGAGGTCATCAATTCCTCCAAGTTGCGCGTAACGATGCGAGAGATTGTTTGCAAGTTGAGTCAAAGCAACGGATCGCTTGGGGTGGGAACCGCAAATATGGAGTGCTTCGCGATCGAGTGCGATCGCCTCATCGATATAAACGACCTCATTTACTTGCTGAAATCTGACGACGAGAGAGGTTGCATCAGAGAGTAGCTGCGAAACTAGCAGGCAGATCATTGCGCTGTTCTCCAGCCGAAAAGAAAGAAACACATACCCTTTGAATCCATGTAGAGCAACTATTGACCGACTGAAGGTGATGATTTATGAAATGACCAGCCACTGGTGAGGTCTTGAGGCAACATTTGGGCAACATCCTCATATGGAAAGCAAGACATACAGTCACTTATTAGTTATGACTTGAAGTCAGTGCGCCTCCATTCGCACAACTAACATCTTCGTTGGACTGTTGTACAGTCTGAGGTGTCGCAGCGTCTCTCACTTGAAGCGTCTTTCGATGGGTGAGACCAGCAAATATGCGAGAGTCCGACGTACACATGTGATGCAACTACAGACTCCGCCCAAACTGAGATGCTGCCGAGCTTCGGCCGAGGATATGAGATGAAATACGGGAACTAGTTTGGTTCCCATGTGCGATATATTTACTACGTGCTGCCGCAGTTTGGCTCAAGGAAGTAGGCGTTTTAATGCAGAGTCTCAAGTTTGGGGTTGGGCAGCGCTCCGTTCCATAACATTGTGAGTAGCCACCTGCTAGATAATCACTCGCTGACGACCCACAGTTGATGGAATTGGACGTGCCTGAAGAACCCGGATCATAACAACAGAAACCCGTGATGGATGCATCATGTGGGACCCTGCCATCGCGACAGTGTAACTGACGTTCCGGTACCAATGTCATGTACCCCACAAACTGGAACTGGCGGGCCGCTCGTCGTTTCCCCATTTGACCCCACATAGTGTGTAGATGGCGAACAGCCCGCATGATTATTGGAACTGACCGTCGTTTACGTGGCCCCATGACTGCCAGTTTCGCGGTAGCAGTGATGGAGCGCCACCCTAACCACATGGTTCGCGAACCATGGCTTCGGGGATATAAAGGCTAGGTCATCCACGATATTAAATCCTTGCGTCCTCTTCCCATTTCATACTAGTAGTTGCCATGCCTGGCGTAAGTCCCGCTTCTTGTGATCGGTTCTGAGTTGCTAACATTGATATAGTACAGCTCACGTATCGCTTCCAACCCTGTATTAGTATTGCATTGAACGTTGAATACCTGTCCTGACGATTTTCAACTAGTATGTCGTAGGTTCTTTCGCATGCATCGGTGGCGGTCTTTTTGGTCTGGACATTGCGTCCATGTCCGGGGTGTTGAGCGTGAGTATTTTCCCTCGTATTCTTGTCCTCAGTCGTCTCAAAACCGTGTAGAATGACGCCTACCTTCGTGTGTTCCACAACGTAAGTAGGCGGCGGTGCTCTGTCTGCTCAGCTGATGACATGAAACCAGCCTGGATCCAACGCACAAGGTGCCATCGTTGCGTCCATGCCTGCAGGCTCCTTGGTTGGCGCGCTTGCGGTTACCACTCTCGCTGACAGGATTGGTCGTAAGAACACCATCATCCTCGCCAGCATCATTTGGGTTATTGGTGGTATCTTGCAATGTGCTTCGATCGTGTGTACTCGTTCTTGCAGATCCCCAGGCGATGCATATGCCAACCTCCTTGCTCTTTTCCTTTAGAACCGCGGTATGCTGGTAGTGGGTCGTATCATTGCTGGGATTTCTGTCGGTCTCGCGTCCAGTGTCGTCCCCATCTATCAATCCGAGATCACCGCTCCCTCGATCCGCGGCCGGCTTGTGTCGATGCAGCAATGGTCCATCACCTGGGGTATCATGCTGCAATACTTTGTCCAGTTCGGTTGCTCGTACATCAACGGCACCGCGTCCTTCCGCATTCCGTGGGGTCTCCAAATCATTCCTGCAATATTGCTAGGTATCGGGATGATGTGGTTCCCAGAATCCCCCCGTTGGCTCATCGACAACGATCGGTAGGTTTTCTTCCACTTTGCCCGCTCCATGTGATGTATTCATGATTCGTCGTAGCGAGGATGAGGCACTTCAAATCCTCGCTGATCTCCACGGAAAAGGGGACCAAAATGCCGAACTAGTCGTGTTGGAATACGAGGAAATCAAGGAACAGGTTGCCTTTGAACGCACTGAGGGCGCCAAATCGTATGCGGATCTGTTCAAGCCTGGTATCTTCCGCCGCGTTGGCCTCGGCTGTTCACTCCAAATGTGGTCTCAGCTGTCCGGGATGAACGTCATGATGTATTACATCGTCTATGTATTCGAAGGCGCTGGTTTGACCGGTCGACGTGGTAACCTCATTGCTGACTCTGTCCAATATGTCCTCAATGTCGCCTTCACTGTCCCCGCGATAATCTACATCGACCGATGGGGTCGCCGTCCTCTTTTAATCATCGGCTCTACGCTCATGGGTTTCTTCCTTTGTCTCGTCGGCGGTCTTCAGGGTGGATACGGCGCATGGGGCGAAATCAACAATTCCCGAGTCTGGGTCATCACGGGCCACGACGCGGTGACCAAGGCCGTCATCGTGTGTTCATACCTCTTTGTCTGCTCCTTTGCGATCACCATGGGCCCCATCTCGTGGACGTACCCCGCCGAGATCTTCCCCATGAAGGTGCGGGCCAAGGCTGTGGCGCTCTCCACGGCGACCAACTGGCTGTTTAACTTTGCGCTAGCGTGGGCGGTGCCGCCGGGCCTGTCCACCATTGCGTGGAAGACCTACTTTGTGTTTGCTGCCTTCAACTTTGCGGCGGCGATCCACTTTGTATTCTGTTTCCCCGAGACGGCGCAGCGAACGCTCGAGGAGATTGAGGAGGTGTTTGCGCAGGGACATGTGTTTAGTGCGTGGGCTATCTCGCGGGATGTTGGCAAGAGGAACTTGGATGATGTCATTGCGAAGAAGAAGGCGGTGGATGAGAAAGATGCGAGTGTTGAAAAGGCCTAGGGAGGCGGGCGTTGTTTGATACCACGACTTGAGCACGACATAATGTTCAGTTCATTGTGTTTTTTTTTGTGCTCTAGTACTGTAACACTGTAACACGTGTATAAATGATTTCGTTCTGGACTGCCGTTTCGTAGAGTCGGCACATCCTGGCTCACTTACTTGTGTGAGCAGTCCTCGTAATGCTGGTGTGGACACCCCGAGACATTGAACGCGACCGTTCTAGGCGCCAGCTAGCTGACCTGCATATTCGACGCCGCATGTAGTTTAGGTACAGTCCCCCCTTGATGTGACAGGAGATTGCCCTCTCCCCGTTCTTCACGACTCGACTCTGCTTGAGCCTTGGAAAACCGAGACGCAAAGTTTTGCAGGACCGCTCTGAGCTGCGAGCGCAGCGAAAAGCGGGATGAAATGTGTCAAGGCAGGTGGGGCAGCGGTTAGTCAGAGCCGTGCCCACAAGGATAAAGTCAAACCTGGGTCGCGAATACTCCGGACGAGCTCGAGTCCTGCTTTGAGCACCGGAGACAGCGCAAACGTCACGGAATGGATGCGACTTCAAGTTGATGTCGCGAGATTGGCACATTGTCATGATGTTCATCACTTGCATTTTCGTCTTCTTCCTCACCCAACACAAGTACTTACTAGTCTGTGCTTGCTCAGCCGAAAAGAGACACAAGTTGATCACGCAATATCTGGGGAACGGGATGGACTTCAAGTGGGCATCTCAAATTGAGTGGATAAGCTATACGGAGAGAGAAACTCTGAATCTATGTATACCACTGCTGCGTAGTCTACTACTAGTTGCATTTCAAAGAGCCTGACCAAAATAGGCAAAATCGTGGTCAAGTCTCGCAACCTAGCCACCCCCAGCAACCTTGGGCTCTTTCTGCCAGGTCGGGAACACTTTCCCTGAACTGTCCGATAACGGAGTTAACCCAGCGGCGCTCACCCGGCTTGACGGATCTGTTAGAATCGTCTTTGAAAACGAGCTTGTAATTCGGCTTCGTCTTCACGAAGAGCGTGTACGACGATCCCCCAAAGCGGAATGTTCCGAGTTCGTCTCCAACTTTGACGTGAACGGGTTTGCCCTCATTTCCCTTGTCATAGGTAACGTCGCAGGTAGATATCTCTGCCATTCCGACCGCAACAAATGCAGCCAGCTCGACAGGGGAGTCAGGGTCGGTTGGCGCGATAATGAACACAGCTCGAGTGGCGACAGCGTTGAGCCAGGGCTGGCAACGAATCAAAGCACCATGAGGGTCGCCCGGGACAAATTTGGGGTGGCTGAAAGGAGGGGTGCCATCGTCGGGAAGAACGGCGTAGTAGGTGCCTTCAAATACACTGTGGATCACCTTGCCTTCAATGGGGCAGTGCCAGCGGTGGTAATCTGCTGTACGGAGGAACGCCTGGTAAGCTGAGCCGCCTTTGAGTAGGGGGGCATACTTGTCTGCTAAAGCGCCCTTTTTTCCACCAAGAATATCGTAGAGGGAGTAATCATGGTTCTTGAGCCAGAACGTATCATGGCATTGAATATCCTCAGCGGTGCGGAAAACAGTTGATTCGCATGCATTGTAGAGGTAAGAAATGGTAGAATTTTTGGGCGGGATGGGGATGGGGCGCAATTTCTCGATGGGGCTTTTGAACCTCCTGGTAAAGAAGGAATCCCACGAATGGTAACGCCTGGGCTGAGCCGCAGTGTGCTCGAAGGTTTCGTCGAAGGATTTTCCTCCAAGGCCGGATTCCAACACCCGCAGACCCTCTGGACTGAACCACTCTATCGCAAGCAAATCGCTGGATCCAGGACCTGTGAGCCATTCTCCCCAACGGCTCAATAAGATCCCGAGCGCTTTATTAAATTTGGGCTGCATGAACAAGGCATGGGCGGCGGGGGTGTTGCTGATCAAATCAAGGATGAGATGGATTGGTGTACCGACCGGCTGGCCGATGACGACACCCTCCCTATTGGGTGCGTAGCGGCCAGGTGCCTTCACAACGATACGATCAAGAAGATGGAGGAAATCTTCAAAGCTATTCACAATGAGACTAGGGTCTGTCCACTAGAGAAAATAATCAGTTTTTGAGGTCATGAGCACGTCTATTTTTCCAGACCTTGGTGTAACAATTTTTTGCTTGATCGACAGCATCATTGAAGAGATCTACCTGCTCAATGTCGATGGATTCTTTAAATTCTTGAACGAATTGGTGATGCTTTTCAGTAGGGTGAAGATAAACATCATTGAGCAGTTCCTTGATGACTTCTTCATGGATTTTGTTGGGCGAGGGTGTCGAAGCGTGAAAGACAGAACGCCATATGAACCCAAGAGACATTTCAAAGGGGCACTTCGATAAAGATGCCTGGTGCAGTTAAAGACGGAATGGCTCAAAAATTTTTCATTACCTGGTCACCGGTTGGTTACGCATGCTTGTTGGTTCATGGACCGTACATAGTATAGTACTTACTTACGGCAAAATTAGGTCAAGCGGTTTGCGAGACGTAACTGATTTATAATTCGCTTCGGCCGAAAATCCACCTGCCAGTCGCCTCGAACAACTTGGAGCCCCGAGGCCTCGAGTTCTTCTAGTACAACTTGTAAGAAGAGCAATCGTTCAGAAACCATTTCGGTTTTTATATTGGGTATATAATTTCCTTATACGTTCATGTCTTATGGCAATCCGACTTGTTTCCACCAATCAGAGTACTTGAATACAGTGTAGAGAGTCGTAAGCGATATCTCTTTAGGTAAGTTCGGAGTTATACATAGCTCGCTTGTTACCACTCATGTCGGCCTCTGTCCCCATCGCCCGCCATGGCCCATAGCTAGCCCTCACCACCTTGCCCGCCGTTGTCTTCCCACCTGTGTGAACGCCCACCTTTGCCACCTCGCTCGTCCTACAATGCGCGCCGTGCGCCACCCCCTTCCTGTGCACGCAGGCACGCCGACACACTCCCTTGCCCTGCGCCCACACTTCTTGCCTTCCGCCCACACCTCTTGCGTGCACGCGCACGCCGTCGCCGTCGCCACCTCGCCACTCCTGCTTCTCTACACCGTGACGGAAGCGACACAACACTGGGCTGGGCATTCCCCCTTGGGGAACAAATGAGACTCCCGATTCATATCATTGATTGTCTCTTAGCCGATGTTCATTAAACGATGTTCATTAACCGATGTTCATCAGAAATGTTAACAGTGGTCGTTAGGCCGCCCGTCGGGAGATCTGTCTCGCTCAGACCCATTTCGACCAATCAGAGGACTGACCAGGTAACCTGGGCTGTTCAGCAGTGACGTATTCTGCAAGACTAATCTGCAATAAAGTCAGTCATGGGAGTCCAGCCGTTCTTTCCATCGGACCTTCATCATCCATCCCAATCCTTCCCATATTGACATCCTATCATTTAGATCTCTTCGCGAGTCTGTCCAGATGGTCTATTCCATGGATATTCTCTCCCCAGGCGGAGCCACTGCCAATAGCAGCGCCGCTCAAACCCTCAAGCAGACATCCACCCTAGTTGAACGAACGAATCGTATATTGCTCGAGATCATTAAAAAGAATCTCAATACCCAATACGTAATGCAAGCACCTAGTCTCTGTCCATTTCGTGACGCTATCTCAGCACACGGCGGCACCGAAGTCGATGCCACCTTTTTAGCGTATTCCAGGACCCTTGTCCCGCTGTCCAACTATGGCTGCTACAAGCCATTCATGGATAGATTCGACATGCCACTGTGCAGCAAAGAAGATGTCGAGAATCTATTTGCTCCTGGCCTTCCCGATTTTTTTGCAAGTTCTAGCTCGACAACTGGAATTACCACAAAGTTTCTCGCGAGATACAAGCTGGGATCAACAGTTTCCCGCTGCCCATTCTTTGACCCCAACAGCAAAACTCCCCTTGCTGCGATCGCCTATTGTGGATTTACGGACGCGAAGGAAATACAGGATGCACATGGCCGAGTGGTGAAAAAGATCCCGGTTTGCTCAGGGACGGGAAGAATGGTGCGCGGATTCTTTGGATGGGAATTTGATGATGATGAGAGCCGGATGTCCCTCACTTGTACGACGTCTTGCACTCCTACCCTTGATACCTACTGATGTTTTCCCCCTCTCAGTCCCATACTACGCTGTGCCGTGGGCGGCGACCACCATTACCCATTTTCCATCCTTCTTAACGATTCACGGCCTCTTCTTCCTCGCGAATCGGGACGTGGACCGCTTCTACGTACCGTTCGCCACGCGATTTGTTGATCTCATTCGTAACATTGACGAGCAGTGGGATACACTCCTATCCTGCATTGGAGATGGTATCCTACCCAATCTGGAGGGTATCGATCGCGTCCGAGGGCATTTGCAGGCAAGTCGGCAATTAATGCATGTGCAAGTCCCCTCTGAATACCCCTCAGGCACAGTTTAATGCTGATCCTGAACGTGCGGCAGAATTGAGCGAAATCGGCTCTCCTTTCTCACTTGAAGGATGGGCCGCTCGAGTTTGGCCAAAGCTGGGCGTGCTCTGCACTGTATGCACTGGTCCATGGAGCATTCTGCTTCCAAAGGTGTG
>JBBPSB010000730.1:0-12026 GCA_038093375.1 Xerocomus brunneocitrinus
GTCGTAGACTCGGTCACCTTTGGCGACTTTGTCTACCAAGACATAGGTATGCCCCTCGTGTCTCGCTCGTCCATCGCTCATGCCACCCCAGACGCGCCGGGTCCACCCCGCAGGCCCAGTCTCCGCACCTCTGCAGAGGCATTGGCTCGCCCCAAGCGTCGCAGCCCCTACAGCCAGCCACAGACTCCCTCCTCCTCCGACTCAGAGTACAGCTCACCCCACAGTCCCCGTCACGTCTCACAAGCACTCAGGCGTGCATCACGCCAAATCGGCGCAGAAGAAGACTCCAAGACAGTCATCCTCGACATCACTACACCTCTAGACGACTTCTGCTTCGACTGGGAAGAGTCAGAGCTCAACGCTGGCCGACGACTCGTCCGCTTCCGTCGCCTTCAGGACGGAAACAAACTCATTGTCTCTGCAGAACGCATCTCTCAAGCAGACTATGACCCAGACGACATCGTCATCTCTTGCATCTACCGCCAAGAGACTGACTCGTGCTGCGTCACCTCGGTCGACATCATTCATCTCCTTCAGCGCCTCGTCGAGGCCGATTTCGAAGTCGACGAGAAAAATTGCATCCGCAGAAATCTAGAAGGTCTTCGTCCCACAACCGTATCAAAGACCCGTCCTGGCTTCGAGTCTTTCTTCCAGCGCATCATGGATTTTCCGGACCCAAAACCAAGAAAGATTGAAAAAGACGTCAAAGTCTTTGACTGGAAGCTCTTGCCACACGCCCTCGACAAGATTCTTTCCAAATACGTAAGTGGACCAACCTTATCGTCCTTTTTTCTTTTTTGACCTGTCACCCAGTCCCTTTGTGCTCCCCATACTACCAGTTCGTCAAAGGATCAAGACCCAAATACAATGCTCCCACAAGCGTCCACTTCAAGCGCCACAGTGTACAGTGATATCCCCTTCCAGCTACCATACGAGCCACCCACAAACACTTCCTTCCTCTCCCACATATCCCCCAACATCCACCTGACCCAATTCCCCGAGTGCAGTCCGGATTCTTCACCAGAGCTTTATCGCCGACCTTCTCTCCCAGAGGCCCAGCTGCAGTCCATTTACCTCGATACCGAGGTCATGCGGTCCTACTTTTCCGTTAACCCAGACATCGTCTACGGAAGTTCAGTCCCTCTCCCCATGTATACCGCCGAACCGCCAGCCATTCTGGCTCACAATACCACGTTTGCCGGAGACCAAGCTTTTGGCTGGGCAGCATCCAACGACGTCTTGCTTTCGTCGCAAGAACCCATGTTTTCACCCGTGTTTGGATATAACCAATCAAATTCCACCGAGTCCGTCGACGTCCATCCTGCGCTCCAGTACGTGGACTCGTACGATGCGTTCGAGTTTCAGACGCTGCGGGAGCACCACATGAGTGCGGTGACAGCCCAACGCGCTTAGTCTTTTTTCATGTTCACGGTATCTATTATCTAACTTGCTGTATCGATATCTCCCCATGTTTGCCTTCTCCGTTGGTTGTGTTGCCCATGTACTTTTTTGCAACGGACATACCGCTGCCTTCTTGTGTCACTTTGGGTATCTGTCATTTCATCAAGGGTATGAATAAACAAAAACTAAAACAACCCCCGATAGAAAATTTCAACAGGATAGACACGTGAAAAATGGTGGGGCGAATACGTTTAAAGATACTCTTGGCCGCCGATCTCACATGTATAAATTTATATATATATAAACGTCCCTCATCCCCTGCGTGTCCTGAGGGTTCCAAAGCGGGAAAACCGACCTCTGATGCTCCCCACGATCGACGCGTTCGACGGGCTGATCACAGACGGCGCGTTGGCAACCGTGATCAGCGAATTCCGGGGCGAGGCCGTGCCTGCTTCGCTGCTCATCGTGTCCTGGCGCCACCCGCTCGCGACCGCGTTGATCCCATGCCGCGCGACGTGCGCAGCGTGCAGCTGCAGCGGCGTCCGCTTCACCGGCGACATCACCTCGGCCGACGACACCGACAACGGCGACAGCGGCTGCGACGTGCTCAGCGAGAGCGCAGGCGCGCTCTGCCCGCTCGACACCGAGGGCTGCACCGACGCGTTCTCGTACTGCGACGACGACGACGACGGGTCCGCGCGCGTGTACGCCGGCGCCGATTCGAACCCGCCCTGCGCCGCGATGCGCGCAATCTCCTCGAAAAAGTGTTTGCGGAAGAGCTCCTCCATCGTTTGGTGGAACCGCAGCATTTCGGGCGGGCAGGTTTGTCCGTGGAGTTTGAGACAGCTGTCGATGACGCGGACCTGGAAAGCGCTTCGTTATTGTCTGGTTGTGGAATGCTAGGGACTTACGTGATCGTCGATCGCGGTTCTGAGTCGCTCTACTTGTTCCTCTCTGTCTGCATGTCGGGTGACGTAGGAAAGATTGAAAAAGGCGTCCCGGTACCCAGGGATGCCCTCCGCGGGAGGGTCCACCGCACTATTGAGCGTCATCGACAGCGCATTGGTCGTAAAGATCTGGGCGGTCTTGGCAAGCGCCGAGTATCTCAGATGCAGCGAGTCGAGTTCCCGCGTTTTTTGTTCCACCTCATTGTATGCGTGATCGACGGGCGAGATCTCCACCACTTCCCACTCGGTGATGTCGGATCGACGGAGGACAGTGGGGAAGGCTTGCTCTGTCGTGTAGCATGTCTTTTCTAGCCACACTTCTTCGTTGCCGTCCCGGTCGGTTTTGGTGATGGGCCGCGTACTGCTGAAAAGGTTGACAGAGCTATTCCCAACATTCAGAACAACGTCGACAAAAAAAGTATAAACGACTTGCCTATGCTCATAGTAGCTTCGCACGGCCGGTGGTACATCAGGGCACGTGAAAATCGGGAGCGTACGATTTGGCTCTGGAGAAACGCCCGTCACTTGTATGTATTGATCCGAGCCGAACCGAACATCCACAGGCGGATCTCCGGGGGTCTTCAACAACTGAGATCCTGGATGTTTACTGAGCATTCGTTCACAGAATGTCCCATACTTTTCCCACTCGTAGCCGCGATACTGCGTCACCGAGAATTAAGTTGAAACGCGAACGACAAGGTATACAAACATACGATGAACTGTTTACTACGGATCGCATCCGGGAATTCGCCAAAGAAAGCAACGCGGAAATAATCCGGATAGTAGCGCTGGTCACTAATGATGTGTTCCAACAACGTCGCTTGATGTCTGAGGATTTCCGCCAATCGGGTGCTGTGGCCAACTTGAGTATCACGTGAAACAGGGAGATATCAATCATACTAGTTGAACGTCACTTCGGCGTGCTGTTTCGCCAGTTCTCTGCATATATCGATCGCACTCTCATATGCTTTCCCTTTGCCTATGATGATTTGACAGTCAACATCAAAACCATCTCGGGAGATGGTCAGACACACCAAGGTAATCGAGAATCAAGAGACAAAGCGTTTCTTTGCGGTGGAACTGAGATTGCTGCGGCAATCCAAGATCTTCCATAGGAGGAACGAACGAGTACAGGTCCCATTCGTGGAGGTCGGAGTGCAGCTTGAGCGTCAGCGCAGCTTCCACATAATTTTGAGATTGCAAGTGAGCCTAACGTATGATGAGCACAGGGATAACAAACAAAAGTTTGGCCTACGTTGACGAGTTGGTGCACATATTTGATGTACATCTCTTCGCGACCAATCTCTCGAATAAAGTTCATCAATCGTAGCTGCTCCAAGCGTTAGAAAAATATCGCTGATACGTTGGGCAGGGCGTACCGTAGCAATAACCCGGTCATCAGCAAACTCTTCGCCCTCGGGCAAACTCCTCAGACTTAGCAAGAGCTTGAGGAACGCATCGACGCAGTCCAAAAAAATCGATACGCGCTCCCGGAGCGGCTCATCCACATGGTCAGACTCGAATAGCTGACGCAAGTGCGCAATGAAAAAGGCACGCGAAATGTCATCGCCCTTGGACTGCGACATGAACAGCGAATCCAGCTTCTTCACAAGCTCGTTCTCGATTTGGTCAAAGTGGCCAAATTGTTGGTATTCCAAGATGATCATTCCGAATAGAATACCAACCGCATTGCTGCGCAACGAGTCATGATGGCTCAAGCATAGATTCATGATTTGTCCAATGAGCGGTCTGAGTACCGGTCGGTACCCCTAGAAAACGGATGAGCCGCAGAATACAGCAAGGTAAATGGCTACTCACGCCTTGTGATGCATTCGTATCGGGAGTCTCGGGCCAAGAAAGAGCATCCCAGAGACGTAACAAGATATCAGCGCCTTCACCGCGTATATCACCTCCAAGCCGCCATACAGCACGACGTTTCTGCGCCAAACTAAGCTCGGAATGGACAAGGATTTGCGCCACGTACCTGTGCTGTAAAGTCCTCGATAACGAGTTGATCTGACGAGAGAAGCTTGAAGAGCATGTGGAACGCATCATGCCAGAGGTCCGACTTGAACTGCTGCGCATCCGACGGTGGAGGTACAAATATACCTTTCAAAAGCGTCGACACAGGGTCCATCATCTTGATCAGAACCTTGTGCGCCAACACGTTCACGTTCAACCACGTGTTTGGCCATGCATCGTTGTCGAGGATCGAGGTCGCGACCTTGAAAAATTGTGTTAAAAGTGCAGCAAAGTTGTCCCTCCCCTCGATGTCGTAGCTCGACTCGAGAAAATTGTATATATGCTTGGTGGGTGCAGACAGAATGAGAGCCAGGAAAACAATAGCGGTCTCTCCCAAGCCTGGGTTAAAAACATTGTGTTCTTCGGTAATATTTGATGCGCTAGCAGTGTTTCGTGGTGCATTGGGCAAGGGTGTCATGAGAGAGAATGGGTAAGACTCGGGGAACGTTACGGGAGCTGCAGCGGTGCCGATCGTAGGCGTCCTCGTACGCTCAATTGCATGGTGATTGACAGGATTCTGGAATTCCCGATACGAGTCTAAAAGTCTGAAGGGATTTAAGTCGGTAAACCCTCGTGCAGACAATGGGTCTTACCTCGGCAACAGCATGAGCAGATACTCCACGTTATCTTGCTCTTGTCTGAATAAAACGCGGTCCGAGAGTACCGTTGAAGAAACCAGTTGCGACTGAAGCTTATCCAACATCACAGCAAGAATGGTCACGCATAACCGCACCGACTCCAACCAACTGACACGCGATGCTTCTTTAGCACTGTCCGAGTCTCCTGGCTGCGTCTGCGTGAATTCGTCATAGCGACCAAAGTAGGGCTTGATCCAGAGCACCACAGCCTGAACGAGCAACGTGCGTGATTGCGGGTCGTCGAACAAGAAGCCTTTTGCGATCTGCAGATACATGATAAGCCGCCAGATGATGATTTTCCCCTTGGCATTGGATATCGCATTAGCAAAGTTTGTGGCAACAGTGACGAGTTCGATGGTCGAAAGTACTTTGGCAAGTTCAGGTAGTATGGACGTAAAGTGCTGCAAGGCAATCGTCTGCGTGCCGATGATAGATTGCGGGGATGTAGTTGCCATCATGCGATTGACTTCGGTCAAATGTGTCCGGACCTCTTTTGTGAACGTCGCCTGGAGGTGTTCGGCGGTCGCGCCTCCAGACATCCCAAGTTCTGTAGACTGTTGCAACTCTCGCGCACGCGTGATGAACTTGAAAATATAATGCCAGACTTTGAGCGCCGCTCTCAGGGGAGATGCCGTGTCTGTGCCGGTAGGATTCCTCAACAGCCTATCCATAGACCTGATGATATGCGAGGACGCAGTGGCGCAGTTGAAGTGCTGTTCAATGTATACATCCAGAACGGGCTGGAAATTGCTGAACCTTCTGTCCTGGACAATCCCGAGTACCGTCACGAGCGCATTGAACACGAGGTAGTCCATCTCCCCAGATTGGTTCGTCTGCGAGACAAGGATGCCAAAGAGTGAATCAAAAATGTCGCGCAAAAACTTGACGATTTCCCCTTCTCCCACAAAGGTGAACTTGCTGAGTACGGTGGAGAGAAGTTCCTTGTCTGGTATCTGCTCCCACTTGAGAAGGCTAAGCAACACAGGGTTTTGAGTAAACTTGGTGGAGCACAAGGAAGATCGAATGATGAGGGTATCGCGGAGGGGAGAGGCGAGTCTCTGGAGATCAGGGGAAATTGTCACCTGATCTGGCCGCTGGCCGGGTAAAACCCATGGCGATGACGACAGATACATTTCGGGTATAATCTGACCCACTCTATCGGCTTTGTATAATACCAAGGTGTGGCTCCCATCCTCTAGGAATGCACCTTGTCCGGGAAATAGAGGCAGGAACGCGAATGCAAAGGGTCGCTCTGGCCCCAACGCACGATTCCCGGTTCTATTTCTGAACGTGAAGAATAGATGCCAGTCAGGCACACCCCGAAGAGGTAACCGAAGTTTGATGAGTTCGCCATACGTTGGTTGGTTGTTTCGCGCAAACACCATCGAGTGGAATTGTGTCACAGGTTGCTCACCAGCCCCGAGAGAGATGGCATTCTCCACCGTAGAACCAGAGGAATCTCGAACTTCAATGGTGACCTGGATATTCTGAGCGGTTGGTCCGGGACGAGCGAAATTGACCATGCTAAGGCGCGCAGACTGCGTGTGCGAAACGGGAAACTCTCCAGACCAGAGCTTGATGTAGAGTTCGTTACGGACGTCTCCGGGGAACACAACGTCAGGGAAACCAAGGCGAAGTGTGAGCGGAACATCCTGCAGAAGAGACATGTTCTCTCTAACGATCGTGGTAGCATCTCCGTGGAAAACCTTGACCGACACCGCAAGCATCTCGGCCCTGAAAAGTTGTTTCAGCTGCTGTGCATAGCCAAAGGGAATACACAAGCACCTTGGGGATTTTTCATACTCTCGGGAGTTACCTGCAATGATATCTTGATGAAGCATCGAGAATAATGCCTCGTTAACCGGAACATAGATCGGCATCGTGTGTTCACGTATTGGGGATACATTAGATCCTTCGGTTACCATCTTGTTCAATTGCGCCAACTCGAGTACTGCACAACCGAATGGACGACGGTAGTTGGTAGTCTCAAAAGACGTCCGAGTCGTTCCAGGTGAGTCAACGAGCGAAATCGACGACTCCGATGGTCTTCTTCTAGCACCTTCTGCACCAGGCAGACCAGAGCTGATACTCGAAGCCATTCTCATGGCCCCGTTACGAATAATCCGGCACACTAAAAACAAAGTATCTTGCGCATCGCTCTGTGCAATATCGATGAAGAGTGTGCGGGCACGCATAGTGGAACCACCCTCTCGAGCAAGGACACCGTTGTGGTTCAGTACAACGTAACATTCTTCCGTCACGAATCGCGGGTTATCGGAGTGTTTGTAAACGGAGAAGAAAAGTTCAGCCACTTCCCCGGACGCACAAAAGGAACCAACGAAAGCGCGGAGGTCGAGGAATATGTGATAAAACTTTGCAGGAGATAGTTTTGCACTGCCGGTACTAGGCGGTATCGAAGAGGTGAGAGAGCCGATAAGACGAGAGGAATGACGAGGACGAGTGACGTCAGGGAAAGCAGAGTGTGCCGGTGTGGGGATCGGCACTGAAGGCGTATGCAATTCCAATGTACTCTTCAAAATGCTGTAGTGATCTTGCACGTTCATGTACGCCAGCGCAGTCTGCATGGCATACATCCTGACAGCACTGACCCAGCTTCGCGGGTCGACCTCGCCTTCGACATCGACAGTAACGAGTGCTCCCCAAGTGGGATGCCTGACGATGATATCTAAATCCTGGACCATATTCCCAGTTACCAGTCTTGCCACGCAGTCTCTCCTCAGTACAGTCGTTTCTTCGGCACTCAATGTTTGCGCGAGTAATTGCCTTCGACCCAGGTGCAAGGCCTCGATGTGAGATTTGACTGTATGGAAAAGCGGATATTGCCTTCGTGCCAAGTATTGGAACATTAGGCTATGCCATTCCCTTAATGCAGAGGCAATCTCGTCGATGATGGGTTGCAAGGCACCGGACGCAGTGTCATCGCCAGATTTGAGAGAAGGTCTGGGTGGGAGCGGCTTCAGCACTTCTTCAGAGGGAGCAGCGGAACAGATGCTAGCGGGGTACACTGTGACCGCAGCACGGGATGACTTGGCTTGGTCTGGAGGTGGGGGAAGCTTGAATGACTTGCGTTCATCTTCCGCACTGTCCTTTTCGTGATCCTTTTCCTTGGTATTATCGCGGTCGCGGTCACGTACGGGCTGCTCGGGGCCCGAGTTGGCTCGCTCGCGCTTCCACTGGACGAGATAATCGGCCACGTGTGATGGTCCGCTTGGATGGTGGCCCGTAACAGAACTTGGATTATTGATCCACGTCGTGACTAGATCAGGCAGACGGCCTTCCGCGTCAGACAGCTCGTCCCGGGCATAGATGTGGGATGCAGGGAAAATGCCAATGAATACTTGTTGAGGTTCATCGGCTCTGAACGGGGCCTTGGTGAAATGATCGGACAAGGTCAAAGAAGGTGGACGTCGTGCGGTACACACGACGTATCTAGTGATGATGCTCAGTTTGATGGTTGATGCTGCAGACAGCTGCCGCAGTGGACGCACCCACGATACCAGACACCTTCCACTTCCTTGGCTCTTGGCGTGTATTTCTCAAAGGCGTAGACTTCGTCTCCGACTTCGAGGGAGACGACATCTCTATGACCGCCAACCTCGGCATCCGAGACTTCGGTGATTGTGGACATAGGACGTCGGCCGGACATTCGCGTATCGCGCTTGGACGGGGACAGAGGATGGACGGCATAACCGTATACGATGAGCGGGAGAGGTTCCCAAATGCCCCTACGCTGGGCGGTCGCTGCGCCCATCGAGAAGACGACGAAGGTGTTTATGCGAAAACTCGGCAGGGAACGTAATCAACAAGACAAAACTAGTAGTACACATCTGTAACTAGTATCCACCACTATTTCCGGCGACCAAGGCTGGCACGGACGGCGATCTGTAGGCCCTGATCCGCAACGTTGCAAATGACTCTGTCTGATTGGTTTGACGCTGCCACTTGGCCCTATCCAATTTATGGGAGCGTCTTCCGCCTGTCATTCAATCAAGCGACTAGAAATGAAGGGTATTCAAGACTATTATTCTAATAGTATGTTTCATTTTGAAAATGGATATACACAAGAAATATGAATGAACGTCGGTCCCTGCTTAAAATTTATCTGGTCGAGAGGCCAGGCCTCTCTCGGTTGTCGTCCATGATCAAGTAATGGGGAGAAGCCGACAGCGTCTGAGAGCTTTCAAGAGAACCAGAATGCGACATGGCGCCATAGCCCATCAAATGCTGCTGAGATAGGTGGTTGGATAAGCGCGGCCTGAGGACTGGAGCTGACTGGAGACAGCCGCAAAAGCTAGCTAGGCCTAGTATTTGCTGCTGTCTCCCGTCATGATAAGTATAGGTTATTTTAGTCAATACAATGGGCACGACTTTCCCTGAGTCAATAACTAGCATAGTATGAGGTCGGCGTGTGGTTTCATCAAGCATCAAACCTTGCGGACCTGGCGTTCACTACAGGAAGCTGAAAATCTTTGAAGCTCGCTCTGAGACAATGAGTCGACTCACCAGACTTGCGCATACCCACAGTGTACTACAAGTTGCCCAAATACGATGGGTGCCAGCACGTTTTCTAGTTCTCCAGTTGTAGTCACTGGGTCTCGTCAAGATTTGTCGATCGCATCTTTCGAGTAAGAGGATGGAGCTTGATCGAGGTCGAAGGCGGTGGGGAATGGTTTGGCGCTGGAGTAGCAAACACGCTCAAAAAATGTGGCGGGCAGACTCTTGCATCATAGATCTATCGTCATACAACCCTTCAGAACAGATCTCGCCGCAAAGGATTTCTCGTCCTTCCTGTTATCTAGAGTAGTACACTCCGGGACTGCTCAGAACCATCGGCTGAGCACACTTAACACTAACCATTCCGCTGAACAGTGACAATCATCATTCTGACCTCAGTTCTGCATCGTGTAACTGTTCCCCATTGTTGGGTATCCGTTCGTCTCCTTTAACGCGTCTTTATTTCGCAGGACACTTGTAACAATGGCCGAGTTGCGTTTCAATGCGCAAGATTCCCAGCTTGTCGCCGATCTGCATCGGATTTCGAAGAAGGCGCCCAAGCTCATCCGGTCGACCGTGTACCTTGCCCCGTCAGACCCCACGATCGAAATTCGGAGTTGGAAGATGAACGAGTTCAAATACCATGACATCCCGTCGCCGTTCCCAACGCTTGCCCGAGGTTTGTTCACGAAGGAGGATAAAGAGGCAGCTAGCGATCAACATCGATATCAGATTGTCGCTCGCGGATATGACAAGTTTTTCAACATCGGAGAAGTACCTTGGACAGACGTGAGTCTTGGTTGTTTAGAATAGGTCTGATTTCGCTCGTTGATCTCAGGACAGTGGACATCCTTGGAGGCACATACAGGCCCGGATTATACGTTGTCGGTCAAGTCAAACGGCTGCATTATCTTCGTCGCTGCTATCTCGTCTTTCGAGTTGATTGTCACGTCCAAACATGCGCTCGGGGGGATGGATAACGTGCTAGAGACACATTCTCAAGCTGGCCACAGATGGCTCACAACATATCTCGCGTCAAAGGAGAAAACAGAGGAGCAACTCGCGGCTGCGCTCTGGGAGAAGAACTGGACTGCGATAGCAGAGGTATGTTCATGTACGGTAACCATTTTTATTCACAAACTCATCATATTCCTTGCCAAAAGCTTTGCGATGACACCTTTGAGGAACATGTGCTACCTTATTCGCCAGAAAAGTCCGGCCTTTATCTCCATGGCATAAACGAGACTTGCAAGGAGTTCCATACCCTCCCTACACACATCATCGACGCGTTCGCCGAAGAATGGGGCTTCTTGAAGACTGCGACCATCGTATACGACTCACTTGAAGCAGTCAAGAGTTTCACTGACGAGGTCGCGAAGACGGGTATATGGAGAGGAGAGCCACTGGAAGGATTTGTCGTGCGCACTAGGATCGTCGACCCGAAATCCAGTTCGACGTCTCGTGAGAAACAACCACCATATCCAACCGGTTCTTCCTTTTTCTTCAAGGTCAAGTTCAATGAGCCCTACATGATGTATCGTGACTGGCGGGAAATAACAAAGTTGCTTCTGTCCACCGAGGGTTCGCTCAATGAGGCTACGATTCCCAAATCCAAGATGAAACGGGGGGAGACACACGCTTATCTTAAATGGATTAAGAACGAGATCGAAACAAACCGGAGCGCCCTTCAGGGTTATACGGAGGGAAAGGGAATTATAGCCACGAGAGAACGGTTTCTGAGGTGGTTGGACATTGAGCGAGGGAAGGCGGATCTGTCAGACCTGACTGTTAAGACGTTCGGCAAGACTATCATCGTGCCGGTCGCCGTCCCAGGATGTGGTATGTTTATTCTTCCTCTTTCAGCGGTCGTCGAGCTAATACTACTGATACTCAGGCAAGACGTCGGTCTCTGTAGCACTCGCCCATCTCTTTGGGTGGGGACACACTCAAAGTGATGACGTGCAATCCAAGAAGAGTGGTCCCATATTTGTCAAAAACGTCGTTGAACTCCTCAAACGACATGACGTCGTTATCGCTGACAAGTGAGTTTTTGAGTTTACTTGTGCCAGTCTGTTCAATGGAATATCGTGTGCAGAAACAATCATCTACGACAACACAGAGAGGCGCTGCGTCAGGCAATTTCTCAAATCTATCCCCCGGTCCGTCTGCTCGCCCTCAATTGGAACCTGGACCTGCCCCCAGCAACAATACTTCGAGTATGTAGGAATCGTATCTTTCGCGGTGGTGATAAACACCAGACCCTACGAGCCGACACGGTCGGAAAGTCGCATGAAGAGGCCATCCGGCAGTTCATCAAGGACAAGGAAGAGCTTGCCGACTCCGAAGTAGATGAGAGTATCGAGATGGATATCAGCGAGCCGCTCGAAGCGGCGGTGGCTCGTGCGGTCAGCGGATGCGTCAACATCCTCAACTTGGAGCGACCCGATCAAGAGAAAATTGACGAGGCCCTGGAAATCGCCAAGGGCCACACGCCATCGAAGAA